>JBBIGA010000002.1:20888527-20910836 GCA_037576975.1 Alestes dentex
ACATATATATATATATATATATATACACATTCACACACACACACACGCAACATAGCATGCCCAATGTTTTTTTTCTAAAGGGATGAGGGATGTAGCATGGGGGAAGCCCAAGCCAAATTTCCCACACTAAGGCACACTAAAGTGAAATTTAAATCTTCTTTTATTTAAAGCTACTTTCCCTAAAGGCCTCTCTCAGATACCAGAAGAAAGACCCTCTTCCAGTCCTCAGAGTAATGCTCTCTCATGAGTTTGCCTGACAGAATATTCTCTTTACAAGCAGAACCAAATTATGATCTACTGATGCTCTGAACAAAGTCACAACTCTACTGTTACACAGAACCATGGCTATTAGAGCTAGGCCTTCAGGGCAGGCTGTAATGTCAAAATACTGTCCCAAAACAAAGAAAGCAGTAACGAGTTTCACTTAATTAGTGGTGAAAATGTCATGCGGATGTCCAGTTATGAGTGTACAGGGTTCATTATGAAACTAAAACTGAGACAGATCATTTCAGCACATAACTGCTTTTAATGCATGCGACTTTTGATACGTAGCCTTGTTTATCCAACTGCCTCTACTATGACAAAAATCTCTGAGCAACTTGTAATGTTATGTATGTACCAAGTTAGCGTTGGTGCTCATTTTTATGGCAATTCTAATTTCAATGTGAACACTTGATCCTTGTGAAAGACATTCTACATTTCCATATTCTCACAACTGTCAGAAGCCTAATGGTTAGGCCACTGCATATTCATGGTGTTTTTTCAGCCTTCGATATACGTCACCTTATCTGTTTTCTCTGCAAATTGTTCCCACCATCCAAACGTCCACTGTCCCTTTCTAATTATACAGGTGCTTAATCTGATGCACGAGATTCGTATTTTCAATATTCTTATTTTCTTTTGGAATGTGGGATCAGGCGTGCCAGACAAGGAGGTAAGATAGGCTGTGTTTAGGTCCAGTTAGAAACTGAGAGGACTATAACACAACTGGAGTTACAGGGTACAGTTGCACACTGCACACAGGCGGCAGATATTTCAGCAGGGTGGAACTATGGTAAAACAGAAACATTGGTGGAGACAGAAATGGCAAAAGTGTGGCCGAGGAAACCATGACAACTACTTTGGAGTGGACAGTCCCTAGATTGTGCTCTGTAGAACAAAGCACAGCCCTTCCCCAACCATCCAGCTCCAGGACACTGCCTGTTCCATCCCAGCCTCCGTGAATAAATACTAGGTTTGGTGCAACTTCACAGCTGACGTGTCAGTTCCTGGAAAATGTGAGCGGTAGATTTGGCAGGTGTTTTCTGTTTGGCAGTTTTCTGAAGTCTTTGTCTTTTCAGTTTCTGAGGAGTTATCAGTGCTGTGCTGAATCGAAGGACTGAACGCCCCTGTCCCCCCCACCATCACCCCCCCCCCCAGCTCTGACAAGTGAAGAGCCCTCTGAGAGGCCGACATCAATATGAGAAGTGTCAGCAGTATACCAGAAACTGACAGCAGCAGAGAACTGGGGCTGAGCATCAACCAATTACCTCCGGCTCGCCTGGCTTTGATGAGCTAGTTCCTTTCAGATGTTTAATGCTCCTTTATTCAAAAAAAAAGTCCACCTCGCACAGGTGGATATATGAGCACCTCAATACCGACTTTTCACGATTTAATGAAAAAAAGAGAAGTGCGCAGTCCATGCACAAAGAATAAAAAGTCGACACACGCCACAGCATTCAAGACGAGTACCTCAGTCGAAGAAACACTTTCCTAAATATATGCTGAACTGAACACTTATTTCATGAACAGCAACCCTCACAAGGCCAGACACTTCTATGGCCAATAGTGGAACTTCAAGAGCATGCTATGCATTTACCTAACTACTTTCATATTTGAAATATTATATATCTGCTGATATTTTTGAAATATTAAAGGCTCATTTAAGACATCAAGTATCAACACTTATCGTGCACTATAATCTTCTATTCATCTGTGTCAAAACAGCATTATCTCTGTGGTATCAAACAACCGTCTCCCTGAAGGAACATGATACAGCAAACACTCCGGGCAGTACATTCACTGCGCTTTGGAGTAAAGTGGAGATGAAAGGAGTTGGCAGCTGAACGCAAAGGAGAAAGATGCTTTGCAGCAATTGTGGAGCATTCAGGAGGAGCCAGACACACAAGATGCATCAGGTGAACACGAAGCTCAGACTGTAAAACACACCAGGCCCTTTCCCTTAGTAGTAAGAATGTGCCAGCTCCATTTGAGCACTGGCAGAAGCTAAATATATGACTTGGCATTCGAGTTTTTTCATTTTTAGATTGGATGTTTTCATTTTAGATAGCATCTCAAAAAGAACTGGAATAAAGCGATTGCCAGCAATGAGGTGTCCTCTGTCAGCATAGTAGCTTTCAGCTCGTTGGCAAAGCAAGAAGAGATTCTGTTTTGAAAGCAAACACACTGTGTTAGAGGTAACAGTGACCTGCAATATTGGCGGATTTCCCTACACCTTGTCTATTTGAGCTTTGCATTTGCTACAGATCAGTGGCGGCCGTAACGAAAGCATCTGAAATGGTAAAGTTTGCACAGATTGCACAGGCTGAGCACGAAATCTTAATGCACATTTTGTCACGGCTTATATCAGCATTTCCCAGCCAAGAGTTTGCAAACTCCTACGGCAACTGTCACCAACCCTCCTTCTGGAGATCTACTTTCCAGCCATGTTTAGCTAAAACCTGCATGCAGCGTGCTGTGCCCTCACCCTTACTTAATGCTTCAGTTTGGGGATTTTATACTTATTGTAAATTCAGAAGTATAAAATGTGAACAGTTTCTTTCGATCCAATAATGCTCCATTCAGTTTTAATGAACGGACCTTGTCATGTGATAAACACTGTAACAACATCACATGACACTTGATGTAAATGCTGGTAAAAGCAAACTAGCTAAATCACTCTTTGTGGTTACACGGGATCAGCATCATGGGAGCGTACAGCAAATTATAATTATAAAGTAGCTTTAATACTAAATGAGCAATAGTAATTACAACACCATACCAAGCCTGGGGGAGCCATCACTCAGGTCCAGGTCCAAAAATAACAAAAACAAAACAAAAGGAGGAAAATGGGATGATGAAGATAGAATGGAAGTAAAAACCAGCGACCACATGCCAGTCCACAGGTGCATTAGGATCCTGGCTACAACCGCAAACAACTCACTGGTAGATGATAAAACCCAAGCCCCTAAAACAGGCACCAGGCTGTTTTCTGGACACAATTAGTACAGTCTCACCAGTGGGATCTGCCAGATAGCTATTTTCTAGATTGTACACTCATACAGGTGGAATTCGAACATTCGCACTGAATGTTCATCAACTTAGTCATCAAATTGGCAATGAAAACAAATGTGGTCCACTGTTAACTTGTTACTTGTTTGTGTCCTTACAACACTTTATATTTGTCAGAATCAGTAAATTCAAATTAAGAAGTCATGACTTATTACTACTTTATTAAAACTGGATGGAGTCTACTCCCACATTCTGTCCTGCAGATGATTTTAAGCTTCTTGTGCATGACAATCATGCTCCAGAGCTGCGGCTGCACGCGCGCCGAAAGAACTAAATCTAGGCAGAATGATGAGTCAGAAAAGAGCTGTGAAAAGGTTAGGTCCAGTATCTGCCTGAAAATGAAAATGTTATTACAGGCCTTGAGTTTAGCCTTGAGTCCACTGCAATCTGTCTTCCTCTCCGTATTTGAACCAGACTTACTAAACCTTCTTTGGTAAGTCTCAGGCACAAATAGGATGTGTTTTGTGCTGCAGCTACATGGAATAACATAAAATGATTATATGCAACACTCACAAAATGTGGGAGAACCTGAACTGAAGCATTAAACTGTACCCCTCCCCCGCATGCACACACACACACACACACCACCAACACACCCCCCAAACAACTCAGACTTGAATTACCTCCTATTTATTACAATGTACGTTCTCTGTTCTGCTATATCACATTTATTGCAGTTAAAATGTTGTTCTGCATTTTTTGCACATTACTTCTCCTTTGCATTTTTGCACACAACTCTCTGCTGCTAGAATATAGTACCTGTCAAAATACTGTGTTCATCCAGACTGTAGCTACTGTAGATTGCACTAAATGTTTTCCCGTCTTGTCGCATTGTACTGTTGCTCTTTTTTTTTACTTGCACAATTTTGTCCGGTCTGCACTTGTGGTCTTGTGGTGCTCTGTTCTGTTCTTGTTTTGCTCCCTGGTCCTGGAGGCACGTTGTTTCGTTTCACTGTGTATGTGGTTGAAATGACAATAAAAACCTACTTGACTCGACTTGACTCATGGGCATGAATAAGGCTGAGCATGTATTCCAACTGATTTTCTGATTACCTATAAAAGAATGGTGTAAATTAACTGTGGAGTCAAAGGCATGATTTTTCCTCTGATGTCCTCGATTTCAAAAATGTACAAGTGGGCTGCTGGTGCCTGGTGGCAAAGGAGCTGCCCCTGTGATCAGAAGGCTGTGGGTTCAAATCTCAGGACTGTCAGTGGCACCACTGAGGTACCCTTGAGCAATGTGCAGTCCCCACACACTGCTCCCCGGGTTCTGTGATACTGGCTGCCCACTGCTTTTCTTGGTGAATGGGTTACTATTTTACACTGTTCGCATTCTGTGCTGTGCTGTGCTGTGCTGTGTTCACGTGTGACTATAAGGGGCCACTTCACATTTTTTAACTAGACACCGCCGACGTCCACAGACTGAAACAGACCCAGCCATTCTAAGTGGTCAGTGAGAAGCCTAGACGATGGACTGTCCATGGCATAGTGCCGCCTGCCCTACTGCCCCGTGTAACCCAGCACCTCGGCCACACATCTGGCACTCCACCAGCAGCCCTTCCCCCACCGTTCTCCCGCCGTCGCTCAGGAGACAGAACACAGCTCTGCCTCTAATTGGAGATATTTGAGTCATTCCACTTTATCAGCATGAATGCAGCCTCTCACTCACTCTCGGGCTGGGATGATTACACAGAAGCCTCTGAGTATCACTTAACCTGGCTGAGACGGACCGGACCGGAGGAAAAGAACGGCAGCCCAGCAGATACACACAGCCCGCCCGCATTCCCTTATTCCATTTGAGGCCAAACACATAGATAGCTTGATCTAATTTTGACTTTTATATTATTTGACTTTTATATTTCCTTTACAAATGCCTTATATCCACACCAGTGCTATGGTAACCACAGCGGCAATAAAGAGGGCTTTCAGTGAAGGGAGACAGGAGTAGAAGTGAACCCTAAGAAATCACTGTTAATCTCTGCAAAAATGTACAGTGTAATTTCATTTATTTCAATTCTTTCTTAGGTGTAGCTCACTGAAACAGGAGCAGAAATTCTGAAAGTGCAGTTTCTGAACTTTTAGTCGACACCATGTCTGTGTTAAAAAAACAGATGAGATGAGTCTTTTTACAGCGATAAGTGAGAAGCCATGCCCATCATGCCCGTGCCCAAAATCATCATAACTTATGAATACTTATCGTTATTATGATAAATTTCACTGCAATATGTCTGGATATGCTTTTCTGAGCATGTTATGGATATGCTTAAAGAACAACAACTGTATTTGTACTCTTAGTTTCTGACCATTTGTAAACGTGTTCTTTTTTGTGATTCCATCTTATCACGAAAAATTTAAATTGCGACATCATGTATCGTGATATTATATTTTTGTCACATTGCCCACCCCATTCTAATACACAGCCTTGACTTGCTTTTTCCAAACTAGCAGCAAAATTCAATATGTTAAAACACACAAGTGTTCAAAAACGAATAGATTGTCTTCTAGCAATGCAGTGCAGTAGATTAAGTATGACAAGCAACGTAACAGTCAAAAATGACACCATGAACCAGATAATGTCATTTAATTACTGGTCATATTAATAATTCTACTCACGTGAGCGGTAATGAGTATTTATAGTAAGCTGGATGTGTACGTTTTAGAACCCAAACTCCAATTCAAATTAACTGTTGCCTGAACAGTAACACTCTTCAGATTTTTGCACCTTTTTCGTTATTTTATGACATTTAAACACAAAGTCAAATAATTATTACATGGATAGCTAGGTACAAAAACTGACTGGCTGGTCTATGTTTGCAGCTTACCGCTAAAACGTTACTGTTCTGTGAACATGTTTCAGTTTACAATTAAATATTATCATAATGAACTATGTCATTATGTAATTTCATGTAAATACTGTAGGCAGATGGCAGTAATAACTACATTCTTCTTCATGTCTTACCTGATGCAGGTTAATCAACACATCTGTCTCGGGGGCATGGCCTCCTGTCGCCATGGGGACAGGGAGGGGCACAGCAGCGGGAGTGTGTGGGGGTCTGAGATCAGCCCTTCTCTTTGACGGTTGGGTTTCCAGTCAGCCTGTGGGGTGGCATAACCTGCAAAGACACAAACACACGCACGCACACGGTCACTCCAGCAGTCAGCTTTACAGTCACAGCCACCAGCTCAAACAACGCTGAGAGCAAGGGCATGTGGCTCAAACCATTACTGTTGCACTTTCCAGGCAAAACCAAAACAAATACATTATTTCTACTCTCTGACCCAAAAGCTGCATGTTTAACGGAACAAACGCCTGGTACACAATCTGCTGCAAAACACCAGCTGTGATCTTAGGAAGCCCATTCATTACCAGACACTGTGTTTACAGTACAAGCTTTACTGCTCAGTTCCATTTTCTCCTCACATTAGATCGTTTTTGCCTTGGCGGTTCACGTTCATGCTGGTAAGTGACACATATCTGTCATTAGTGTGAACAAGGCCTGCATGCTTATCACAAAGTTAAAGCTGACACGCTGCCAATACTCTGCCAACACTGGAGGAAGAGGACAGTGACATGCACGATTAAGGGTGATGTGCAACATGATTATTATTAATAATAATACATGTTTAACTCAGCCGCTTATTCTTAACCAGGGTCGCGGTGGGGGCAGGGGAGGGTTGAGTACTGAAGCTAGTCCCAGCAGTCCTAGGGCAAAAGGTGGTAATAATCATTGTTGAATAAATAATTATAATAATTAAATATGCATAATTGGAGTTTTGCTTCAAATATGCGATGGGCAACTGGCCAATTTCCTATTTTATATATTATTTTCTGTTGCAAGTAACCAGATGCCGCTTACTTTTGATGCACCACTTTATTGGAATCCTGTTTTTTTATTAGGCAACTAAGGTTTTTATTTATGGGTTTAATATGCTGGCTCATTAAAGAGCAAATAATGCTATTTATATTGCGATATAATCTGTGCATGGCTAATAATAATGTATGTATCCACTCTAAGAACGCTGCAAATGGCTCAAATGAGATTCAAAAAGATTCAAGTTTTCGCTCTGCTGCTGTTTTTACACACTGGCGTTGTTCTGCACCTCAAGCAGAAGTGGTGCAGCAAGTTACATGTACAACAGTGGTACACAGCCGTGTAAATGTTGCCATAGTGACAACCTTAACAGTGCTACTGTACAACGGTGTTCTAAAATATCTATCCTATCTAGTGTAAAGCGGCCATTCTGTCACTTCACACACCACAGCACACAGTGTGAACAGCGCGAAATTCTTTCTCTGCATTTAACCCATTCGAAAGTGAAAAGTGAAGTGATTATTCTGTCATACGTGAACACACCACAGTCACACGGTGTGAACAGTATGAAATTCTTCCTCTGTATTTGACCCATTCACCAAGTGAAGCGGCGGGCAGCCAGGAACACAGCGCCCGGGGAGCAGAGTGTGTGGGGACAGTACCTTGCTCAGGATACCTCAGAGGTGCTTAGCGGTCTTGGGAATCGAACCCACGACTTCCTGATCATAGGGTGAACACCCTAACCACTACGCTACCACCTGCCCCAAGTGAAGCAGCGGGCAGCCAGGAACACAGCACCCGGGGAACAGAGTGTGGGCACGGTACCTTGCTCAAGGGTAGTGGTGCCTCTATCAGTCTTGGGATTCGAACCCACGACTTTCTAATCACAGGGCGAACGCCCTAAACACTAGCCCACCTGGTGGGTGCCCTTAAACGTGTTTTGAACACATGTAAATGATTCTTAATGCATCTATCGTCATGTTTTTACAAGTTATTACAGTTATTTACAGTTATTTACAATTTATTACATGCAAGTACATTTGGACTTTGGTTGCAAGAGTTCACAATCAAAATATGGCTAGTTTCACTGCTGCAGCTCTTGGTGAAAGTTGAGAAACTCCCGATGGAACTCTTGCTAGAATGTTATTAAAAATTATAGCTTGCTTTTGTCTGTCTGCTGCCATATTATAAGTGCTGAACACATCTGGATCACAAAAATGTACTTTGTACCTCTGTAATAAGCTTTTATTTAAGCTTTTAGGAAAGCTAGGTCATTAAAAGAGACTTGTGGCTGTTCTGAGGTGTGTCTGGTGCTGCGTTCTCATGCGGAGCTGTCTGTCAGTCAGTGGGTTCCTGTGGAACATAGGCTGCACCTGGCCAGATGCATGGTGTCTGAATACAGGCCACACCTGGAAGGCAGGGGCTAATTTAGTCCCAGCAAGATTAACTACAGTAGTCTGGAAGGCACGCCAAGGGCAAAACCATTCTCTCCCATCATTTTTCACCAGTGTAGGGCACTGAGAGAACATGAGGCAAGACTAACATTGTGGAAAACAGACAGCAACATTTGCAGACACACTTAAGGAAAGGTCAGACATTGACAGTAACTCAGCCAGCTTTTAAGTCCATTTCCACTCGATCCAATATGGGTCACCTTACACATACACACACAGCACAGTGTGTCATGCACTCTCATCAATATGAGTGTTTTTTGGCATGTATGTGTTCTTGCATAGCTGTGCATACTATCGCAGAATCAAGTAATTGTATACAAGCAAAGCACAGTATAGCAAAAATAAATTATGAAATTTTGCTGGTGAGAGTTTCCACTCTTTCAGTGATGCTCATAAAAGTGCTAATAGCTTTTGGACCGCTGAACACTGCTTCACACTGACTTAAAGATACTGGGTATCATCCATATTAAAAAAAAAAAAAACAATAACTAGGCTAATCAGTCAAAAACATATCTTTCAATCATTAGACACGTCAGCCATTTTACAATTTTCATATAATTAGTTTACACTAACTGAAAATGCCCCCTCCCCCTTTCTTTTGGAAACATTTCAAGATGAACAGAACAAAAGATGAAATAAAATTTCTCTATATGAGCTTACATTAAAGGTAACATGGTTTTTCTCTCCTAGAACTAACCATTTTGTTAAGTTGTAAAGGTTTTTACAACAGCAGCGATATTTATATTTATGTGTGTGTGTGTGTGTGTGTATGTGTGTGTGTGCGTGTGTGTGATCTCTCTCAGTATGATAAACAGCCCTGATGAGAGAGCTGCTGCTGGTGACTCATGTCTTGCTTCTGTTCTCTCTGTGAGCAGTACAGTCTTAAAGCAAGCTAACTGTTGGAGCAACAGAAAGGACAAAAACACGTACATATATACATATACATGCTTGTGTGTGAGTGTGTGTGTGTGACGTCTTGGCTACCCACTCTGGAAACATCAATGCTGGTGCTGTGGGAATGCACTCAGTGACTCTAAACTGGCTATAGCACGACTGCACAAGTGAGGGTTATGTGAACATAATGTGTCTAATTCACAAGCATTTTCATATCCAACACAATATTTCTAAATAAAAATCATTCATGATTAACTGACAACTAATTTCTGCATTTCTAACCAGCTCTGCCTCTCCCTTCAGCACTGGATCTGTATAGAAGCGACCCTTTTCAGGCTTCCACCCATCTCTCAATGCCATCAGCAAATACACACAGCAGGGATACTGTCAAGCAAGCATATTTATAGGTCAGGCTATTCTTTCAAATGATTCATTTGCCTTCTGCAATTAACCCAAGTGGAAAACTGCTATTAATGTACCAACATGCGCAGAAGGCATCTTGGGAGCACTTAATAACTGCAACATTACCAGGAGCGGAGAGATCTGATTGGCGGTCGCCTGGGAAAGCAACAGGTGCCTCTTGTTCATGTAAACATGCCGGGGATTTCTGATCCGTAATTACCCGAGGTCAGGCCACTAAAGAAAAAAAAAAAAGCCTGAGAACAGCTTTCCAGGATGACGCCCAGTCCTCAATCACTATTGCGTCCCAGTCAGTTCATTCCTCTCTCGGAAAACTCTGAGGCAACTCCTTAGCCTAAAGTAACTACGACATCAGAAACCGCACAAGCTTGACTACATCTGAATTAAAAGTGGAGATACAGCTAATGCAGTTTCCTGTGTACGACCAGCCCTTTAGTTTCACTTCCTCCTCCCTGCTCTGAGGCATCGGAGAGCTACGAATGATTTATGAGGCATGTTGGCAGCCTCAGAACTGCTACTACTTTTACAACAGTCACAAACCAACACTGAGTATCAAACTAGCTTCATCCCAAAAACACGCTCACCACTGTCTTATCATCACTTGTAGAGGGCATGCATCCCACACAGATTGGTAGTTCCCCTATTGCGCAACACCTTGCAAGTCTGGCAATTAACAGATGAGCTGTGCGGTTAAGCATGGAAATCACCCAAACTATGATGGACACACAACCATAATCCCTTGAACCCTCGACTTATAATTCAGGCTTAAGTATTTAATAACTACTACTAATTATGTGGTAATACAGTAGCTCTTCCTCTGCATTTAACCCATTCACCACATGAAGCAGTGGGCAGCCATGAACACAGCGCCCGGGGAGCAGTGTGTGGGGACAGTACCTTGCTCAGGGTACCTCAGAGATCCTAGCAGTCTTGGGAATCGAACCCACGACTTCCTGATCACAGGGCGAACACTCTAACCACTAGGCTACCTAATGTAAGTTATGTGGTCATGAGGAACTGATGTGTGGGTCCCCTTATGGTTAATAGCAACCATAAAACTAAAGACGACCTGTTTTTACAACCATTTTCAAATACATTTTGACACTTTAATGTGGTTTTCAATTTCAGGTTTATTGGTCTTGCCATTCAGACAGATCCTGCATATCTGCCCAGGGGCACCTTCAAGATGGCCACAGGGTGGACAGACTTTCCTATAAGGATTTCGACAGTAGGCCCCAGTTCCCACTTGACACATTTTATTACACAGATTGTGGAACATCTGGAGGCAGATATCAGTGCATTAATCTAATAATCAATAGTAACAAAATATGTTGTTTCACCTTGTTTCACCTCCTCCTCACACCACCCCCTTTATTAAGCATTATCTAGCATTGTTATCTAGCAAGAAGGTTTCAATTAACAACTGCTCAATTGCTCAGGGTGAGTAACACACAAAAGTTGGCACAGCGGCCTGTCATGGAAAAAAAGGTGTTACGCAGTTGATCTAAATCAACTGCATGTTGTGTTGATCTAAATCTAGCCAGTTAATCATCTGTAGAGTGAGATGTAGTTCAAAATGTGGGACAAACATGAGAATTCAACGAGGCTAATAAGACACTGTACTCTCTCACAGAAGAATCAGTCGATTTTGACCCATTTGTGCCAAAGGTCTTTCACTGTTTGCTGACAACAGTATAGCATTCTTTGTTAACACCGCAGTTTATAGAAAGCAGTCATCAGCAGCACTGGACACGCATACACTAAAACGTATTCAACAGTTTAACAGCAGAGAACACACCCTGGATGTTCTCCATGATTCCATGTTTCAAAATGCATCACAGTTTCATTGACTTGATGGGGTCAATGTTATAATGTTAAAACATCTATTATTACTCAGCCTACTTTAGGGCTTTTAGTAGAGAGAATGCATATCTACATTATGTTCAAAGCCCAACCCTGCATTCTTACATGAGCAGGATTAGCTGTACAGACTGGCAGTCACCAAAGATGCATGTATTCATTAATGGCCTCTTGAATGTGTGTGCTTAGGAAATAGGCCAGAGACTTCCACTGCAGCTCATATATCAAGTTAAAGCTCCATCCTAAATCATCTGCTGTGTACATATGAGGCACAGAAGGGTTTTTTTTCCAGTTGCTTGTACTAATGGCTTCTTAGCGTCAACAATTAGGCTATGAACGCGAACACACATTCAGGTAATGGTTTTAAATGATTCCCCTGCTGCGGCGGAATTCCACTGCTGCTAGCTTTTTGAAAACGCCATGGCGTCCTTGACAATCCATTCTATCTTCAGAAGTGATGTCGTCAGCTTACAACCAGAAGGACAGCTTAGTTATGAGAGTGACCGATGCTGGCTTGAAAACCTCTTATAGTGTGCAGAAAAAGGACGATGAGATAAGGCACCTGGAAAACAGAGCAATACCTGACTGTTAGCCCGACTCCAGCAGGCCATTGTCTCAGCATTCCACAGCCTATCCGTATCGCCAAGAGCGGGGGTTAGCTAAATAAAGCTCATCCACAGGCTAAGGACAGGCATGCCAGCATGCTCTAAATAAAGCTATTGCTCTCCCTCAGCTCTGTCTCCAGAGCTCCAGGCATTTCGTGTGGCTAATATAGCGTGTGCCTAGTTAATGACTGGTTGACAGGGTAACTAAGCTATCTGTTCCACATTATGCCGCCTTAAAATGCTGAAAGCAGGAAGGATAGTGGGACGCATTACTTGCTTTTTTATAACCAAATCTAAAGTGCAATGACCAAACAGGAGCAGTTCATTAATATATAAATACATCAACTGATCCAGACTTTGTAAACTGATAAAGGTGTACTGACAAGAGAATGGTGGCGCCGATGCCTAGAGCTAGTATTTTTTATGTACGTATCTGTCAATGCCAGTACTGACTGAGAGTACATCTACATGGATTAGCACTACAGAAAACATATTTTTTTATAGGTTTACAAACGCAGTACAGCGAATACAAGAGCACTTGAATGGCCTAATACATGAGTATGTTTTGGACAAAATAAAATTCAGCCTTTTCATTTTGTTGTCAAATGAAACTATTCACTATAATCAGATCTTTGACCTAACAGTGTGATATAGAGATGTCCAACAGAGGAGAGGTAGCAGGGTCCAGCTGTTGTTTAGCACTTAACTGGTGAATTTCTAGGTTCTCAAAGAAACAAAGAGAAATATTATTAAGGTGATACACGTTGAAATTGAAAACGAAGTTCTACATCTGAATAGTAGGTAATAAAAGACCGGAAATTCAAGTGAGACATTTATTTCCTGTGTGCTGCTGTGTTACCAAAAAAAACAGTTAGCGCTCTCCCTCCTGGATATTCAGAGACATAAGCAATCATTCTTCAGGGCCTAATAATCAAGAGCAGCTCTATTTTTATCTCTCTTGTAGATGTGACCATCCAAACAGCATGTTGTGGTTTAAGGGATGATTAATACTTCTTATATATGATTAATCATTCTTATATATGATCACATTTTAGATGAACTCCTGCTCAATCACAATTGCATGTCTTGAAAATAAATGTAGAGAGAACATTCACAAGCAGAATGCATTCAGTGTATTAAATAATTCTGTCTAATGACATTACTCTGACCATGTATGTGAAAAGAAATCGAGGGGAAACACATCATACTAACAACACAAAGATACAAAACAGCAGCAGGTTATTAACTTATTAACAGCAGGCTAATAACTGTTACAGATCATTAACGCACATCATTTTTCATTTGCATGTATTCACTTGGCAAATGCTCCTGCTGGGCTATCTAACTTGTAGTGGAGCCCAAAACAAAGCAAAACCCACTGAGAATTGGGCAAGATTTATCATCTAAAAGACAAAAAAACTATTATAAATACAAATTATGTATTTTTCAGATATTTCATTTTGAAAATATTCACAATATTCAGATTTTAGACCTAACAGTGCGATATAGAGATGTGTAGAGGAGAACTAGCAGGGTCCGGCTGTCTTTTAGCATTTAATTGCTGAATTTCTAGGTTCTCAAAAAAACGAACTTGTATCTAACTTGTAGTGGAACCCAAAACAAAGCAAAACCCATTGACATTTGGGAAAGATTTATCATCTAAAAGACAAAAGTCCAGTCTGTTGTATGATACTATTCAGCTATTTCAAAACAAAGCATGCGCAGCTCTTCCAGTCTGCTGTATGATACTGACTTAAGTAAACACTAAAGCGCATGATTTACATCCCCCAAGAACCTAGCAGCCTTGCACAGGTCTCAAGGGTACAAAGGTGATATTCACAGATTATCTAAGCCTCTGGGAGCCTCCTAACAGGTGTGATGACAGCCCAGAGCCAACACATCCCGGATTACGGCACCACTGCGTGCACTCAGGAGCCTTCCATCAGCTTAGTGGCTGCAGCAGTTCATCCTGAATGATGCATGGGTTAGAGCACTAACACCCACTCCATCATGCAGTAACAGCACCAGCTGAGGCCAGCAGAGCACATGGACACTTCATCATCACGCCTGGGACCTTGCACATTTGTTTGTGAACATTGTGATAATGACAGAGAGAAGTCTAATTATTGATGTGGCCTCTGCCTGACCCAGTCAAGACATAGGTCTTCGTTCAAACTCACATTCGATTTTCCTTCCGCATCAACGTCTTCAAGATTTTTCTGTTTGTTTCCGTGTTAAAATGGGTTTTCCTTCCGCAAAATAAGACTGTACACCAGGCTGAGCCGTGATAGATCACACAAGTTGAACATAAAAATGACACAGTGTGAGTCTTCCTTTTACCACTGGATCTTGTCACTGAGTAGTTTAATAGTAATAAACTGAATGATGTCATGCATCAGAAGTTTAGCTCAGCATAAGCTCTGAGGGATGAACAGTCACAGCAGTAATGACGCATATGAGAGTGTTAAACAGTGTCTCTGTTGTTTTTATTACCACCTCTGTCACCACACACGCCTGAAGCGGAGCTGAAAGTGAAAAGGCGTGCGTACAGTTTCACACGGTGATGCCACATGCTGTGTTAGTTAACTTTTTTTACATTTTCAATATTAACAACATTTAAACCAGTAACAGGTAAACTGTATAACTCTGATTAGCTCAATTCAGTGGCACCTGTCCAGGGATTGGATATATTAGGCAGCAAAGGAACAGTCATTTCTTGAGTTAGAAGCAGTAAAATTGGCAAGGGTAAGAATCTGAGCGACTCTGACAAGGACAAAATTGTGTTGGGTAGACGACTGGATAAGAGCATCTCCAACACAGTTTCTGAGGTGTTAAATGCAGTGGTCAGTTCCTACCAAGCAAGCACAACCGGTGAACCAGCGATCATGGCTCACTGATGCATGTAAGGAGTGAAGGTTAGCCCTTCCAAACCATTCCTGCAAAATGGTTTGAAAAACACATCAAAGAGTTAATAGCATTGATTTGGCCTCCAAATTCCCCAGATCTCAATCCGATCAAGCGTCTGTGAGTGCTAGACAAACTAGTCCGATCCACGTACGTCCCACCTCCCAACTTACAGGACTTAAAGAATCTGCTGCTAATGTCTTGGTACCAGAAACCTCAGCACACCTTCAGAGGTCTGGTGAAGTCCATGCCTTGATGGGTCGGAGGTGTTTTGGGGGCACGAGGGGAACCTACACAATACTGTAGGGAGTGTTAATGTTATAGTGTATATAAAGGGTTTCATACAGAAATACAGGACATCTATTTGTGATAATGGATAAAATAATATTATATAATATTATCATAAAATGCAATAATAATGATATAATAAAAATATAACACCTGACACAGATAATCCACACATTCTCTAACAAAAGTGGTAGTAATCATTACATTGCTTTGGTATGTACACAACAAAAAAGAATGAAAACCGTACATAATGGTCTATTTTAGAACAAAACCCTTCATAAATCCATTTGTTTTTATAAAATCTATTTTAAAGCCTTGTTACCGCTCCACAGATTGTCACATGAATTGCGTGAACAAGTATTTGCAACGTGAATGAGGAGGGACGTGCCGGATCTGGCCCCAAATTATGCTTCACTGTAGGCGAAACAATAACTTCTCATTCAGTTCTAACTATAATAAAATATCTCCTTTTTAACTTACAAACTCAAATATGGGATTTACTGGAAGTTTACATTTCAAAAGCTCACACGAATTTCACCACTTGCCGCAAATGAGAAATAATGCACTTATTTCTTTGGACTAACGATGACTGTAACTTCTAACCGTTAAATACAGTCTGTTTAAATGATGATTTCTAAATTAGAAAAGTTCAGCAATAACAAAACATCCATGAATGCCCAGAGGTAAGAGGAAACAATAAAAGCACTTGTTTTCTGTGGTAGTGTAACCTGACCATGCTGAAACAGGCACTCAGTAATTCCAAATGTGTGTAAGTGCTTTCAACATACTCGGCTCTGATGCTGCATCCTGCTGTCTGGACAACATTTCAAATCACAAATAACCTAACATTGAAAACAAAGCCTAAATGATCCATATTTTACTTACAGACATGAACACTGATTCTTCACAACCGTCTATCATGAAAATAATGGGACTTTGTGGTGGTTTGGGCCTCGCTGAAACCCCCTTAATCAACTTTTACTTAAGATGTAAGTGATGCAATTGTTTGCATGAGCTGAAATCATTTTCAGCACCTCTTTTGGAGACTAAACAAAGGGGGTACACTTACTTCTGACTTAAAATGATTAGGCCGCTGGAGAATATGATCACACACATTCACTCACACTCACACGGGTGGAACTGCAAGACTAGGTACAATAGGTGGACTGCTGTGTTCTAACAGGACAGCTGGTGCTATGAAGCATTTAGCGCTCAACTCACTGGCCTCAGGCTGCTGAAGCGACCTAGACAAAGACTGTCGGAATCTACTACGGTAAAGATCAAGAGGGAAGCAAAATGCAATTAAAATAATGATTTAATAACTGAATAACATAATAACTGAGTCATTATCTGGAAATGACAGGGACCATATCAGAATGATGATGCATTCATTAACTTACTAAATTGATAAAATAAATTATTGAATTAGGCTGTGCACCTGAAGAGGGGTTGAGGGTTATAGGTTTGGGATTCTGCAGTTTTTTGCAGTCTAAAAATATTATGTCCTTCCTCTATATTCTTCTAACCAATTTAATAATAATGCATGAGATCATAATAAGGGATATGGCATGCACTGATTAGGCACATCTCCAAAAGCTATAATAAATATTGCTTGAAGTCCCATTCCATTGTACCATTTGTAAAATGATGCTTATGAGTCTAAAATACTCAGTCAATACCAGTCTGTAACTGGCGTGCTCATTTTGGTTCCCTTTCACATAAGCACAACCCGAAACACAACGCCACCTCATGTCTAGACAAAATCCTTCCACTACAAGGCCAGACCCAGACAAAAAAATGGTATGCACATTTATAATGCTGGCAAAAAAACTCAAAGGTAGTCCTGCAATGTTGCTGCTAAGCTGGCCATGGAGGCTTGCTTGGCACATAAAAGTAAACTAATGAATGGTGTTCTGTCGCATCTTTGTAAAACTAATGATTAGCCAGTAGACACCTTGTGTGGCTCCAGGATGTGCGCCCATTGAAGAGCCTCTAGTACACACCAGCACTCGTGGGAGTGTATGTAATTTTCCACTCCCTTACCCTTAGCCACGCTGCCCTATGTGTTGATGTATGGATCTATATTTAGGAAAATGTGTGGGTAGCAGAAACATCTGCAAAGGCCTCAGACAACCAAAGAAGGAGAAAATGCACCTTATACCCATATCAGAGTATTTTTAACAATTAACCTGCAAGATCTGAAAAGAAAACGTGAGTGTGTGGTAGTGGATTCACTTCATGTAGAGATGCCCTAATAATCTCAACACACTGTACCTTCTATAGTGTGTGCAGTGTGATTTATTAGACCGTATGTACGTCTGAATGGCTTCAGTTTATCAGATTTATTACGTCTATTGTTTAATCCTACAAACCCAATTTTCTGTCTGGTAATTCAGTTACACTTCGTTAGGTTCAAGATTCAAGATTCTTTATTTGTCACATGCATAGTCATACAGGTACAACACGCAGTGAAATGTGTCCTGAGGTAGAGCCTTATGTATGGCAACTGTAGTGATGGAGCAATAAAGATGTGTTTAATCTTTTTTTTCTAGAAACTGCTGCAGTGTGTATTACCCCGGAACACAGGAGAAAGCGTGCAAATGGTGCAGATTTAATTGCAACAATATAGTGCACGATGCAAAAATGATTAAAACAGGATTTACCTCTGGGACTTTAACACCTCAGAAGGATCGATGTCTTGACAATAGCCTACCTGAAGCTATAGAGGAGAAGAAAGAGGCGTTGGATGGTGGGGACTGTGCTACACTGTGCATAAGGCTGTCAGTGGATGCTCAGCGTTTCGGAAGAATAGGGATTAATGACCCCGGCTGGTGGTCGCTCCGGATGCTGCGTTAACCCCTCCGAGCTTGCGGCGGAGAGAGAGGCGATGGCCTTTGTTGTGGCCACGCTGAAGGCTGGATCTGATAAGGGGAAACAAGGCGCTCGGGGCTGCCTGACATTTGCAGAACGTGCAGAAAAAATCTGCACACGTTATCTAGAGAATGCAAGGCTGCACAAACCGGTCAGTGTGTGTCCTGCAGCTGCAGCTGCACATGCCTCACCTGCTTACGGTACTGCATCATACACACACACACACACACGCATGCACTACAATACACCACAACGCACTAGGCTCCCTGCGCCGGGCACGCTGCGCGCTCCGCAGAATGGAGCCACTCCGCAGCTGAAGGCAATGCTGCTCCTCTGCTGTGTGTGTGTGTGTGTGTGTGTGTGCTCTCGTGAGGCGTGGGGACCGGCCTACCTGTGCGTTTTTTTGGGGAGCTGCCCTGGCGGAACGAGTGCGCGACGCAAGCGGTCAAGCAGAGACCATACTGAGAGCTGCTCGCTCTCCTCCTCCTCTCCCTCTTCCTCTGCCTCTTCTTCCTCCTCCCGGCAACTCGCGTGACGCCGAGGGTCGTCTTCCGTCTCTCGAGCGAGGGCGGGGTGGGCTGCTCCTCTTCCACACAGGGGTAATTTACAGTGGTGGCAAGTTCGAGTCCTCGATTCACCAATTCTATTCAAAGAGCCGATTCATTCGAGCCGGACTCGGTGAGTGAGTGAGTGAGTGAGTGAGTCGAACGAACGATTCATTCTGTGTTCAAAATAGTTTTTTCTATTAGTTTTTCTAATAGTATTTATTCATAAGCAGAAAAAAGCGGCAATAATACAACTTACTCTGTGTCCGAGGCATTTAGTCAGTTTCCACAGTGAATCTGGATTCTGGATGTCTCACCCAGATCTGGATCCACCCCTCACCGCCCACCTGCCTGTGCCTACTGGCTAATGACCACCCAGCACCTTTATTCTTACTCATAAGACTGTTATATCCGTTTGTAGGCCTGTTATCTCACAAAGGTGTCTTAACTGACGTTATTTATAAAATGATGAAGCAGAGTTCTTCTAATAACCTCTGCATCTCCAACATCACCAAAAACATGCACTTGTAGCCTTGTGGTGTTCTGGTTCTGTTCTTTTGTCGCACCATGGTCATGGAGGAGTGCGGTTTCATTTCTCTGTGTATTATGTGTATATGGTTGAAATGACAGTAAAACCTCCTGAATCACTTCAAACCTGACCAAGTGCAGGCATGGACACAGGTAGATGAGGCTGCTTAATAAGTTCATTAACTGAAAACAGCCGTTGAGTGGTCAAGACAAAGGTGTAGGTGGGCTGTGACAGAGGCGAAGCTGGATGCAGCTGGATGGCCTAGTGGTTAGAGCGTCGGCCCTGCAATCAGAAGGCTGTGGGTTTAGAATAATATGAGTGGAAATTAGAATAATATGAGTGGGGGTGAGGTAAATCTACGCATAGCTACACTACATGGACAAAACTATATGACCAATTACACCAATAGGGACTTAATAGTGCGCCCCTTGTTGGCGGCAGCCCAGTGCTTCACTTGGTGAATGGGTTAAATGCAGAGAAAGACTTTCACATTATTCACATTGTGCTGTGGTGTGTTCATGCATGGCTATAAGGGTTAATACATTACATTACATACATTAAATTAAAAAGAACACCAAAGAGAAGCAGAGCATGTAGCTTACATGGAGGAGCCTCCCTCACAGTCAGTCTACAAAGCCATAAAAAACTGGATATCCATAAAAGTGTTCCATTAGCACAAACTATCCTCATCAAATATGAAGCCTGTGTTGAAACATGTGCATTAACCTGCATGCATGTACATTAAGCAGGGTATAAAGGGACCACTCCAGTGACTAAGAAGAGTAAAGATCAGCTTTCCTGCCATTTAAGACTCACCGGAGTGTAACACAGGCTATAGGCCTTCGCTGTGTAGAGCAGACTGAATCTGAGCATTATGGATGAGTTCAGCATGTGTGTGTGGGGGGGTGGAGGGGGTGAGTGGTTGTCTGAATCAAAAATAACGAAGGAGGTGAGAACCTAACAAGAGAATTAAACAATTTAAGAGCAAGAGTTTTACTCTTTTTATTATCGAAAGTACAACAGTATTATCTGTAACTAATGTTCACATTTACTAGCAGAATCGCTGAAAATCTTTGAGTCCGATACAGTTTACCGCAACTATCAAGCGTGAACACAAATTAGAATAATATGATTGGGGGTGAGGTAAATCTGTGCATAGCTACACTATATGGCCAAAACTTTTGGGTCACCTGACCATTTGGTTTCCACCCTTCTTGGAAGACTTTTCACAAGGTTTTGGAGTTTCTGTGGGAATTTGCGCTCATTCATTCTGTAGAGTATTTATGAGGTCAGGCACTGATGTAGGACAAGAAGACCTGGCTCACAATCTCTGTTCCAGTTCATCCTAAAGGTGTTAGATGCGGTTGAGGTCAGGGCTCTGTCCAGCCAGTCAGGTTCTTCCACACTCAACTCCTCCAGCCACGTCTTTATGGAGCTCGCTTTGTACACTGGGACACAGTCATGCTGGAATAGAAAAGGTTCTTCTCCAAACTGTGTCCACAAAGTTGGAGCCATGGTGTTGTCCAAAATGTCTTGGTGTGCTGAAGCATTAAGATTGACCTTCACTGGAAGTAATGGGACACCTGACTTCAGTAATTAAGAGATGTGCCCAATACTTTTGTCCATACACATGTTGGGTGATTAGTTTTGGATCTCAGGCATTAACTTATCCTGAACGTATTAGATGAAGCTCAAATTCCAGTGCTACACAGCAATGGCATGTAGCAGTATCCAGGCACTAGATTAGACTCTTGTGCATCTGTGCATCATATGAATCTGCTCCTATTTTCTTGGCAAGGCTTTTCTATGAGGATTATATAAACTGTGTGCACAGTATTGGGTTTGTGATCTCCCTTATGTTTATAACTGTTGTCAAGTCCATTTAACTGAGTAAATAGCTGCATGAAAATGACATACTTTTACAGTTTGTAAAAGGTGCTAGTCTGTAGTTTGTTAGGTGCTATTCTTCCCTTTTTGGAATTGTTTTGCCCAAAATAAAATACAAATGCCGTGAGCAATAGAAAGCAGGCCATATGCTGAATCAACAATCCACAACGAAATTAAACCCGACAAATGAAATCTAAGCTAAAAGGTAGGGACTAAAATTAAAACATAGACCCACATCTTCATAAATGTAGCCCACTTGGATATAAACGTATTAAGTGTTTTGAGGCACTGAATACAAATGCATCCAAACTATAGATAAGTGCATAGAACTGAGTATAGGTACAGTATATACAGGAACCGTTATGTTAATAACTTCAGCTGTCTTATACACAACATGATATTTCCTGTCTTCTCTGTGACAACAAGCAGAACTCGGACTCTGGTTGCTGGTGAGAATGATACACGTCCTAATGGGGTGAGACACAGGGCTGCAACCAGAGGAGTAGGATCCAAAATAAGATACTGATTAGTTAAAAGAAAAATAAATGAATCAAAAACCTATGTGAAAATAAATGAAAACAAAGTAAAATAGAAAATAGGAAAAGAGCTTCAAAGCAACTATCACCAAACAAAAGCCCAAATGCTGAGAAAATCAACTGACCCAAGAAAAATCATTGAAAAGGATTTAAAAAATCATGAGAAAAATCTCTGTTGATGATTCAGGAGTGAGCAAAGGGCAGAGATGGGGACTTGAGTCTGAGGCTCGGACTCGAGTCACACTTAAGTCACACAAACAGAGACCTGTGACTTGACTTTAGACTCGCCCTCAATGACTTGAGACTTGACTCGGACTTGGGTGCTGTGACTCGTGAGTCATAAACTCGTAAACAATGTTCATTTCATGGAATTA
>JBBIGA010000002.1:20910936-20930480 GCA_037576975.1 Alestes dentex
GGAAGAAGCTGTTGCAGAACCTGGCTGTGTTTGTCCTGATGCTGCAGAACCTTCTACCTGATGGCAGGGGGTCAAACAGCCTATGTGATGGGTGGGAGGGGTCCTTTACAATGGCAGAGGCTCTGCGCAGACAGCGTGTCTTGAAGATGTCCTGGATTGAGGGGATGGAGATCCCGAAGATTTTCTCAGCTGTCCTTACTATGCATTGTAGGGACTTGCGCTCTTGTGTTTTGCAGTTCCCAAACCACACAGTGGTGGTTCCTTTGCAGAAAGTGATGAGGACAGGTGGTGGCAGACTGGAGCATTTTAGTCTTCTCAGGGCGTGAAGGCATTGTTGTGCTTTCTTTATGGCAGAGTGTTGATGGTCCAGTTGAGGTTTTTAGAGATTTGTACACCAAGGAACTTGGTGCTGCTGACTTTCTCCACAGCAGAACCTTTGATTAGCAGTGGGGAGTGGTCAGCTGACGTCCTCCTGAACATTCCCTTTTTTTCAATTCCATTGGTCTTTCATACCTTTTCTTCAATTCCATTTGTCTTTCATACCTTTTCTTCAATTCCATTTGTCGTTCATACCTTTTCTTCAATTCCATTTGTCGTTCATACCTTTTCTTCAATTCCATTGTCTTTAGTTCCTGCTTCTTTCCTTTTCTTCTTCTTTGCTACTTTTCTGCCTCTCATTTTCAAGGTTTAGTATTTTATTTTGGACTAACATGATCCTAAAATGAGAAGAATTGAAAGTCTCTGCTGGATGCTGGGTGCAATAACAGGTCCTCCTGCAAGTTTGTAAGGGGGGGGTTGGACCTAGGTGGCCTGATGTTTTTGGCTGTTTTTTCTGGGGGGGGGGGTTACAGATTATGTGACATTACCCACATCTAGCTCTAACCTTAGAAACATTTACCTCATTGACAGTGTGATAAGTTGGAAATTGGCTGAGGCTTTGCACTGCTTTGCATGGAAGCTGGAAGGATCACTGCAGCTTGCTTCTGCTCAATTTACACCATCATAGAGTCAAGGACACTTCCACATTCAGTGAAAATGTTCCTCTTAAAATCTAGACCTAGAAGTATATTTTGTATGCTGATGTTGCAAAATCTGTATCTAGAAATTAACCCGCACCAATCTAACTAACTTATCGAACTAGTTTTGTAAAGAGTAATACAATGTTATGTCTTTTTTCTTTCTTTCTGTCCTTCTTTCTTCCTTTCTTTCTCATCTGACAATAACTGAAACTGTTTCTAAATCTTTTGCTACAGGGACATGAAAAGTTGCGTGAGAGGGTAAGGAACTGCAAACTGTTCAAAGTTTGAATGCTTCCTGTTGTTACACGGACCTCCACAGCCACTGTCTGTAGAGAAGAATAGAAAACAATCACAAAGAGTCAAGATGACCTCATGAGTGCCGAGGGAAGTTAACGCCACTGGTCAGTCACAGTCACATTTGTAACGTTTGTTTTTATACAGGAGTTTTGGTGTTAATTTGATTTAATGCAGTTAATGAAGGATGCCCTTTATGATAAGGACATTTTCCTGAATTATGCTGTTTCTGATCGTAAATTGCTCCCAGTCCAATATTACTCTTGACAATAAAAATGCCATAAAGGGTTCTTTGGGAATTGCCATGGAAGAAACACGTTTGATTGCATAAAGACGTTTGGACAAGAGATTTTTGAATGTGAGGTTTAAGAATCCTCAAATAATGGAATGGTTGCTTACTAGGGGCCTCTCAGAAATGTAACAATATGTGGAGGCTCTTTGAAGGTTCTTCACCCTCATACATCTCATCCATGAAAATGATTCTCTGCAGAACCATCCACTGAAAGGTTTTAGGGAACCAAAAGTGGTTCTTTAATGGCATTATAATTTTATATAATTTTGTATGCAGTTGTTTTTTTTTCTCATATCAATCAAACATAATTCTATGCTTTATTAACAACAAAATGTTTCATGCTGCCATTTGGCCGTTTGAGTATTTCATATTTTTGAGGGTCAACTTGCACCTGGAAATTGATCCTGCAAAAACGGTTCAAAGCACATTCCCCCAGAATCCTTCCAGCAGTGTTGTAGAAAGTTCAGCTCTGGACCTGCTGCTTTGTTGCTGTGTTTAATTAAGCCATGGATCAGCCCACTGTTTCAGGGCTCTACTGTTACTGCCTTTATTCTAAGAACTGCTTTAAGGTTAAATCTGCAGTACATTTAAGACTGCGAGGAATCTTATTGCGTAACCACGGCTCGGTCTGGGGCAGCTGCAGAGTCCGTAACATGCAAGTTGTGTTGATGGATTCGATAGTTATGTTTTGAGTACTGAATGTGAAATATTTCCCACTGTGAGATGGGATCAAGATTGCTTTAGGCTTTACTGCACCGACCGACTACTGTGGAGATATGGAAAGAACTTATGCTTCCTTTATATGACCAACATGTTCCTTCCATTGAATTAACTTTTGTCTAGATGTCTGTCTTGCTATGGGTAAGAGATCTTCTTGGTCTGCTACTCCAAATAAGTCAGCAAATCTCTGAGATGTTATGGGGAACCATATACTATAGATGATCATCTTTGGGGAATTTCTGGTTAACTCAAGCCCTGAAGTGCCCTACCTCCAACCATCTGCTCTACTGGTGGGGGTAGTCTGAGGGTAGATCACTCCGTTTCCATGGCAACCCCCTGCCCCAGTCCCTATATAGTACGAGGGCTTCTGTTGTGTCCCATTCACCTTTCCGCTTGTAACTTGACCACAAATTGGAGACAGAGAGACAACTGGGCAGTGGGGGCCTTTGCTATAGAATAAGAGATTCACCAATTATCCTTGTGGTGTGTCTACCACTGCCGAAACAACAGAGTAGAAGGGCTGTGTAATCCACCCCACCCCCACTGCCTTGTACCCCCTGCCCCCAAACACTCCCACACACACTGGAAAAAACAACTCGGCGGGAAACGTACCCCTTCTCTGCTCAGCCTATATGTCTATGTCTCTGCTTTAAATGACTCCAAGGGTGAAAAAAAGACTGAACAGACTATGTTTTAACATTTGACTTTTTGAGCTTTCAGCCGAGATAGGCTTGTCTGTAACAAAAGGATTTCTTTGCATTGGAATACAAGTCATGATCAAGCAATGTCACTATTGTAATGCAATTCATTTTTATACTAATTATACGTTCATTCATTTTTTATTTTCAGCATGCTTAAAAGCAGAATATACTGAAAGAATATCTAACTGTAGTGGTAATCTTTGTCTCTAGCAGTGTTGCAACTGATTCTGAGAATTCTTGTGGTGAACTGGAAGAGTAATGAAAAAGAACTTTCCTTTTATATAACAATAAGCCTGGTTTAAAAAAAAAGTGAGTTTGTTCACAACACAGATGGTTAAAATTAGTGCGTCTGGCACTTGACTGCAGTTCCTTTTAGATCTGCTAATTTAACTGTAACAATGAGGCGAATGTTTATGACATTTGTTAATTAGTGTAGCATGTAAACCGGTGTCCTCACTCAAGTCTGCAGGTGTTTTGGTGCACAGGCAATCAATAAACACTGGCTAGCCCCTGGAAAATTACTCCAGAGGTTTGTGTCTGATGTATGAGACGTGATAAGGCAGATGTTTTGAATATGGAAGTCTGTTTTCCCGTCAAAACCAGCATGGGAAGCAATAAAAACACCACAAAGCAGACCGCATTACTTAGGTGTAGTTATCTGACATGGTGCCCCAGATATTTGACTGAGTAGTCTTGCAAGAGACAAACATGTCTTTCAAGGAGTCTCAGAGCTCCCATTAAATTACCAATGGCATGCAGAAAATGGCCAGAGCAGGGAATATCAACAAAAGGACTTATTACAAGGGTTGGCATGGAGACTGTCTCAAGTATGCAATAGCAGGATTGGAGCTGTCCAGGAAAAAATGTGCTCCCCTCCCGCTATAGTTATGCCTCAGCATGACATGAGTTTTGCTTTCCCCCTCTTCCACCGCTTTTGTGAAGTGGAGTTTTTTATAATCTTTCATCAACCACAGGAAAACTAAAAGCATGGTTACGTGACTGAGATTTCATCACCGCAAGCCACGCCTCTTCACTTTTATGGCAAGATGACTAAGCAGACAAAAACAAAGCTGTGGTGGCATCAGCACAAGAAGTTGTGGAAGTGTTTAGTCACACGCAGCCCGTCAGTCGGCATAACCACTCAGACCTCAACCTTAATGCTAGCCCGTCAAAAAGATGCACACTTCAGAGGTATGAACTGCCTCCTGCATTCCCCCCCTCTGTCTCTAAAACAAACAATAAAATCACTCGTACGCTTGTGTTAGAAATATAAAAAAAAGTTGCAGTTGGACTCCATGTAGTGACACAATATTATTTCAAAATGTTCACAGTTTGACATATAATTATTGGTTAATGGTTAATGCCACCTCCAAAACTTTTTTCCAGTTCGATCATTCTCTCTCAGCGGGACGTTTTTGGCTTGGATTTGAAAAGTATGTCCAAATAGTGTACTGAACAAGAACTTAACCAACTTTGCAAGTGACTATTAATGTGTAAATGTATGGCTGTTAATGTCAACATGTGTAACTGTTACTTACAGTTCTTTGTACATGTAAAGTATAGGCATGAAAATGCAAATGTATCTTCTGATGTTTTAATGATCAGTTGCTGAACTGCTAAAAGCCCATTAAAAAGCTTTTCAGTTCATTCAAATTCAGCCATTAATCTCACCTTCCTGGAATGTGTGCCTTTTGACGACATGATCCTTTTACATCCTAGAATCCATATATGTATACCCTTCTACAAATGTAATTAGTTTATATATATATATATATATACAGTATATACATTTTTCCAAAGAAAAAACAGCTCTGAGAGGATGATGAGACCATGAGAGAGAGGAAGTCCTCGAACACTTTGTCCTTTGATAAAAATACAATTGAGGAAAGATCTCAAATAACAATGACTTCCGAACGTCCTCTCCGGCAGAAAGCCAGGAAGCTGTTGGTGTTGCAGTGGTCACATGCTGTCAGTGTGCAATGTCAGAGCCCTTAGATTAGTGCATTTAGTCCATGTCTGCAGCTCAGCTCCACATTCAGCAAGGCCTGTTTCATTAAGAAAATTCTGAATGATTTTTAGTACAGGTACATTTCCTCTGCCTCTATGTTTTATTACTTAAAACATGCTGTGTAAGTTTTGCTAAGTACCATCAGCTTGGTTGATTCCAGTCCTGGAGACTCTTTACATTTGAGTTTCCCTGCTCTGATACACCACTTTAGAGTCATCTGGTAGTAATGAAACTTTTATGAGCTGAGTCAGGTGTGTTGAAGCAGAGAAAACATAAAAAATGTGCAATTGGTTTGAGATTGAGCCCACCACAGTAGCTTTCCAAGTCCTTCCAGAGGTTTATCCAGTCTTGGGGTAGGATTTTTAAATAATCGTTTTCCATTTATTTTAATCAATTCAACAAAAACTACATGTAGTTTGATAAGAGAAAATGTTGTGTATGTTATACTTAGAATAAACCATTTGATTGAACCTATTTGACTGACTTTTTATTACATGTCATTTTTATCCTTTTCCCAATCACAGTAAGGTGTCTGTCCTTTGTGAGTAGATTTTACATAAACTCACTTTCTAACCAAAGAATCCAACTGAGAATTTTTTTTTTTTTTCAAAAATTTCAGAGATTAGTTAGTCAGAAGGAACTGCTTCACAAAGATAAAAAAATAGATTCAGGAGATGAGCTTGAATCAATGAAGTGCCAGACGAGAACAAGACTGTAGATTTACTGAGCAGATTTAACATGTACTCTCTTTCTAATCAAACAATCCTATTGACAAAATTCTGTTTTCTCTCAGTCAAGCTCAGGATCGGACCAAAAGAAAGGTAAAAATAAATGTGGTATAAAATGTGTGTGGGGGATTAGCCAGATGGAAGGAACTGCTTCACAAAACAAAAAAAACATATTTCAGGAAAAGTGTAATGCAAATCATCAAAAAGCCAGTGTAGGGTTTTCAGAGAGTATAAACTAAAAAGAAAAAGATCATTCAGAGAGTCAGGAGATGAGCTTGAATCAGTGATTTGCAAGACAAGAAGCAAGACTGTAGATTTAATGAGTAGATTTAATATGAACTCACTTTCTAGCCAAACTGAGAAAAAACATAAAAAGAATTCAGATTGGCCAAACTAAAAGTAAAAATTCAGAAATTGACATTCATGCGATTAATTCAGATTCTTTCAGGAAAAGCTGAACACATAAATCTTCAAAAGCCAGTGTAGGGATTTGATTGAATGTTAAATAAAAAAGAAAAAGATAATTCAATGAGTCAGGAAATTATCCTGAATAAGTGAAGTGTCAGACGAAAATGAGTCAATTTAATATGAATTCACTTTTTAACCAAATGGTTGGATCCAGTTGAGAACAAAATAAAAACTAAATAAATAAATAATCAGAGATTGGCCAAAAGAAAAGTAAAAATTTGACATTAATGTGGTAAAGTGTCGGTAGAGTTTGATGGAAGGAACTGCTTCGCAAAACTAAAAGAATAGGTTTCAGAAAACGGTCTAACCCATAAATCCTCAAAAGCCAGCGTAGGGATTTGATAGAGTGAAAAATGAAAAGGAAAAGATAAATCCGTGAGTCAGGAGATGATCTTGAATCAGTGATGAGCCAGACTGGTGGGGGTGTCAGTGCTGGGGCACTGCAGAGGAGGTGGGGTGTCGGAGAGGGGGAGGAGGAGAAGGAGGAGGAGAAGAAGGGATTTCGGGAGGCTCTTTGTCCACAAGCTCTATTTTAGCACCCCGCCAGAGAGGAGGAAGGAGCCAGTTATCTAAATGGGTTCATGAGGAGCTAGAAGATGTTCTAAAATGTGCTGATTCTCTTCTCTTCTCTTCTCTTCACTTCAGCTGGAGAAAAAACCAAAGGAGAAGGAGTGAAGATCTTCTCGTAGTGGTACGTTTTTCCTTTAGGTTTAAATAAAGCCAGCAGTGTTGAGGCTTGGCCTGAACTTACTAATAATGTCTACATTCATGAACTAAGGGCACTTTAAAAACATTTGTATGGTCTCTTGGTTCTGTTAATCCTTTTTAAAAACTGCGTTAAGGGTCTGTCTGGTGTAAAATCCTCTAGTTGTGCTGTTTTTGAGGGACTCTCCAGACCTTCCCGCCCCTGAGAACAATAGTAACACTGAACCGTATCGCTTCTCGCGGATTCCTCTCACTTTTCTGACTTTTCAGGGATTAACAAGTTAAAAGTGGGTTTCTAACAGAGTTTAATGTTTTGTAAAGGAGTTCAGAGTCTGACCGTTTGCTAGAAGAACGAGTCTGAAGTTGGAGTCCCGTTCTCCAGCCCCTTATTGGAATTTTACCGTTCCACCTTAAAAAATGCAGTAGTAACATATGAGTCGGGTTCATGTGAGGGTGCATGGACCTCAAGCGGTTTTTAAGGTGGAACCGACACTCGTGGTAAAGAGGCCAAACACAGCTCCGAGGCGACACGTTGCACGCGCCACTATGTCGTGGAAAAAACACGCCGAAGTTCAGTCAACACTTAATTGTTTTTGTTTTTATTTCGTTAAGTTGCTACTTTGTACCTCACTCGTATCAAAAACCAGCTACATTTGATACATTGTCTGCCTCTAATGATACATGTGGGAGAAGTTTTTCATTTTTGTGTCAGTAACATGCTCAGTGCCACAAGAGAGTAAAAATCGAAAAAAATAATATAAACTATAACACAATAAATAAAAAGAACATCAGTGTAACAAACCAGTGAAGAAATAACGTGATATGAATAATCTGAATTTGGACTCACACAACTCGTTTTGTTTTTCTCACCAGCACGATAAAACCTTTATCTCTGGATTCTCTTGTTATTTTCTCACTAATTGTGTGTATGTATGTATACTCTTCACAGCTACTTCAGGGGCTGGTAGGTAGGCCAGGTGGTATCTATTGTCAGAGGTTGTTTTTCTGACTGAAAGGCTCTGATGTAGGTTGTTTCTTCTTCACCAGGCTGTTTTGGAAAAAAAATTAGGAGAGAAGCAAAGAACTGAAGCGTCAAAACAGTTAGAAGGCCTGTTTGTCCTGTGTCATTTTTACATATTGAAACTTGTTACAGGGTGTGGAAACTTGACCATTGATTTTGTTTCACCACATTTCCACTTTTTGAGAGAAGGAGAGAAGCAAGGACAGTTCTGGCACATATTTGGCTGTTTTGAAGGCCTGTTTGTCCTTTTTACATTTAACATTTCTTTTAAATATTTAAACTCATTACAGGATGTGTAAACTGACCCCCCCCCTTTTATGATCTTCATTTTGCTCTTCTATCACAGTGGTTAAGGCGATATGAGTTGGAACCTTAACTACTCTCCCAGATGTCTCCCACAAAGCAGCTCTGTTCCTCTGAAGTTAATGCCTACCCTCCCAGCCTGTAATGCTCCCCCTGCTCTGCTGGGGAAGGAGTATGGGTTTTCAAAGTGCCGGTCAAGATCAAGCTTGTCCTATGGTTAAGAATTTGGATTCAGGTCCAGAATACTTCTCAAACCTTTCAGCTATCTGAGCCTAGGTGTCTTTGTTTTTATCTTTTGGTTTGAACATCTGTCTTGCCTGATGGAGTGTGTCTGACCAATTGATGCTGCTTACTTCTCAGTTGCTTTCTTAGATAATACAATTTATTTCCTCCTAATCTAATAAACCCCTTCCATCTGTTTTCTTTTCGCTAAAGGAAATTAACTCTTCCTCGTTCCATTTGGGGTTTTCGGAATAATGTACCAGCGGATTGTAGTAAGACGGCCCATCTGCAAGCAAGGTGTAGCGGTTGAGGACTGTTGAAAGTTCAGACTAGTTTGGCCTGGAGTCATGTGGAATTGGAGGGCCGGACAGGCAGCAGCTGTGACTGCAGTTGCATGTCACAACTAGTTGATTGTACTGCCGAATTCCAAACGGATGTGTCCCTTTCGCACCAAGTACAAATTGCAGTGATTTTGTGCCTGGTTCAGAGCCCAGCATGACTTTTACTGTGCGGACACGCAGCCTCCAATAAATCCTGCCAGCTCACGCTTTGGCTGCAGTTTACCATTAACGTCACATTGCCTGCAGTTATTTAACACATACCCACACCCAGTCAGAACTTCATTCTTAATTCTCTGTGTGCTGAACAACTACCATGAAAACTAGAAGCCAGCACTGGAAGTGAGCGAAGTCTTGTGATAAGTAAGTCTGTCCTGGACTTATTTGGGCATGCTCCTGCTTGTCCTGCGAGGGAATGGCATTCCGCCGTCATGAATTTTCCATAACCTGGCACAAGTTGAGAAAATCATGGGTCACAGAGGGTTGCACGTGAAGTGGAACTGCTGCGTTTGGTAAGAGAGTCTCAAGAGGGACTGTTTGCTATAGGCGGAGGAGGTAGACCTGTAGACACCGACTGTCTTGTGTAAGTTACTTGCACAGTTCAAACACTGACCATTCAGTGGAGGGGCCTGCTTTTTTGTTTGCTGAATTTGAGCAAATAGAGAAGCTGTTTGCTGTTGATGGCTGTGGGAAGAAGCTGGAGAATCAGTTCAGTTAAACCTGTGTTTCTCATTCCTGTGCAAGCCAGCTCAGCTCTTTCAGTTCGTCAACACACTCCTTCAAACTGACTTGATAAGTAGGTGCTAGCCCTCACAGGCCAGGAGGCACTAGAAGAGCAAATACCAGAAGGCATTTTCACACTTGGGTGATACCATCTCTTGAAGGTACACCCCATTTACCCCCCCCCCAGTGTGGTATTTTGAAGTTTGCCCATTACCCATACCTCTTTTAAAAGCTTATTTATTTTATGTATTTACCTAAATACTCTCTGAAAGTCTAAGAGCATTTAGGTAAAATCCTCCCATAATGCAGTTATCAAGCTTGATAGTCGTGTTCCAGGTTTCTTTGCAGTTGGTTATGGGAATGTGGAGTCTTAGTTTGGTGTTGTAGGGGCCCCATCTAGTGGACAAGATAAGGGCAGGCATTAGTTGCCTCACTGGTTTCAGGAGCTAAAATTCAAAACTCAGAATTACTGTCTTTCCAGTTCTGTTTGTTTGAACCTAACTATTCTAAGAGCCTGTGTTTAGAAAAAGGCCTTATCCTATATTTGTTTTCTCATTTGGAGAAATTGAAATTCCATGTCAATACCATGTTCATTGAACATATTTTCAAACTACAGAAAAACTTTCTGCAGTAGTAGCAACATTTCACAGTAACTGAAATGTGTGATTTGATTTCCTCCTCAAAACATTTCAGATGCAGATGAAAACACTTAAGTGAATAAGAATGCTGTTACTAGTCTTTAAGATATGAACATAGACTGTCAAAAGTAGTGGTTTAGAATTTTTTTGTGTGTGTCTTGACATTGTCTTCCAGCAAAAATGCCACTTGAAGTGACAAACTTTTCCTGTAATAGTCAGTTGAATTATTGTCCTATAGAACAGAGCCATTCATATCAAGTTTTCTTTTCTTAAAGCCGGACTTCTCAGTTAGCAAGATAACTTGAGTCCAACGTTAGAATGAACAGACTTGACTTTGGACTTAATTTATTTAAAACTGAGAAAGCTCGGGTTGGGAAATACCATTGTGGTCTTGGAGTGCCAGGGTAGAATCCCTACAACTGTATTGGTTGATGTAATCACCACAACTATTCCTTGATTTAGTCCTGTCTGATGAATAGTAGTCCAGGTTCTCATATCTTGTCTTTTCTTTTGCAGTACTGAAAGGCGTGTTGTAGCAGTGATATCATGAGCTGGAGTTTCCTTACGCGGCTTCTGGAGGAGATCTCCAACCACTCCACTTTTGTGGGAAAGATCTGGCTCACGTTGCTTATTGTATTCCGCATTGTCTTGACTGTAGTGGGTGGTGAGTCCATCTACTATGATGAACAGAGTAAATTTGTGTGCAACACGGGACAGCCTGGTTGTGAGAACGTGTGCTATGATGCGTTTGCGCCGCTCTCGCACGTCAGGTTCTGGGTCTTCCAGATCATCATGATTAGCACCCCTACCATCATGTACCTGGGCTTTGCCATGCACAAGATCGCCCGCATGGAGGACGATGAGTACAGGCCCCGGTCACACAAGCGCATGCCCATGATCAACCGTGGGGCCAACCGTGACTACGAGGAGGCCGAGGACAACGGCGAAGAGGACCCCATGATGTGCGAGGAGATCGAGCCTGAGAAAGAGAAAGAGCCCGAGAAGCCTAAAAAGAAGCACGACGGGCGGCGGCGTATCAAACGTGATGGCCTGATGAAGGTCTATGTGTTCCAGCTGCTTTCTCGCGTTGCGTTTGAGGTGGCCTTTCTTTTTGGCCAGTACATCCTGTACGGCTTTGAGGTGGCACCCTCCTATGTGTGCACACGGAGTCCCTGCCCCCACACTGTAGACTGTTTCGTCTCTCGTCCCACTGAGAAAACCATATTCCTGATGATTATGTATGCCGTGAGCTCACTCTGTCTGCTCCTCACTGTGCTCGAAATCCTCCACCTGGGCATTAGTGGCATCCGTGATGCTTTTCGCAACCGCGCACGCCGCCACCACCATATAGCCATGACTGGCCAAAGGCCTCTGATGTGCAGTCGAGTCCCAACAGCACCCCCTGGCTACAATACTGCCTTGAAAAAGGACAACACAGGCAAACTGGCCCTGGGTATGAAGCCTGACTACAACCTGGGCGACTCAGGGCGTGAGTCATTCGGTGATGAGACCTCCTCCCGCGAGCTGGAGCGACTGCGCAGGCACCTAAAGCTGGCTCAGCAACATCTGGACCTGGCGTATCAGAATGAAGAGGGCAGCCCCTCACGCAGCAGCAGCCCTGAGTCCAACGGCACTGCTGTCGAACAGAACAGACTCAACTTTGAAAAGCAGGAGAAGCAGGGGAGCTCTTGTGAGAAAGGTAAGACATTCAAATGTAAGATGTTAAAAGTAATGTCCCCAGACTCTTCTCATATCGTGAAGCAGTGTTTTATGCATGTTTGCACACTTTTGTGCATCTGGGTCATTCCATGTCAACTCTCTTAGGACCTCCCAGTTGAAAAACTTTTACTTTCTGTTAAATGCATGTACTCATTTTTTTTTTTTTTGTGTGTTTGTTTTTTGTTTAGAACCCCTGGGCTAAAAATGTACACGTTTGCAATTCATTGCCTATTTTAAGCCTTCCAAATTGCCTGTTTTCACTGGATGTTTCCAAATCAACTAAAATTCAGACCTCTTTCATTATTGTAGGCTGTCTTGTGACAGTTGGCATTGTCTTCTAGGTTTTTTTTTTTTTTTCCCCCATAGATCAGGGCTTCATGATCACACCAAACTGCTTAATGATGAAATGAATTATGATTGTGCTCTTTTATACTCCCGGATATGTTTTTCCCAAACTTGTTTAATTTGGATTAATTTAGACATGCTTCATTGATTCCTAATGCTCCTAGTTGATTGAGCTCAAGAACTAAGATTAATATTCTGTCCAGACACATAGAACAAGATGAAGTCACTGTGCAAGAAACCAAACCATTACTAGCCGTAAAGTCCTAAACCCACTGAAAAAAAGGCTCTATAGGCATCGCACAGATAGAAAACCTTGAAGTCAACTGATGTCAAAATATCTACTTATGAAATAAAACCAGTAAATGTAATATAATCAAATGTGACCGTAACTATATTAATCCTTCACAGAATCAAAATTTTTGAAAATGAAAGGCTCTTTTGTACAAAAAATATTAATTTGTACTACTCTGATTACTGTAAGCCTTCAGCAGTAACTACACGAATACAGGTTTCAAATGTTCAATGCAAACTTCAACCCAATTCAGTGGAAAAACAAGTCACTGGTTCGTAAGACACATGCAAAGAATCACAAAATTGACATTTAGCTGTGAAGGCCTCACATCAAAAATATAGCTGTAGGACTTTGCAAGGTCCCATGATTTCAGTTTTTACATGAGTATTTTGGGAAAATTGATTTAGCATGGAATGACCCGTTAAACCTACAGTTTTCCACTTCTAGTCAATCAGCTAGGATTGTTTATGGTCCAAATTGTTCTGCTTTGGTTTAGAATTGGAATATACACAATCAGTTTTCTCAACCTGCTCAAACTGCATCTGGCTCTTCGTTAAGGTCAGGCTGCGGATATGGTTTAGGACACAGGATGACTTGCTGTAAGCTATAAAAATCAACAAATGGCCGGTTGCAGCATTCTGCTACTTGTTGATTCATTTTTATAGCTCACAGAAAACTATTATTATTCTCGCCAAACTATTCCTATATTTGTGTGTCTAACCTTCACTGTTTTTGCTTTCCCTCTAGGTATCAGAGCCTGAGTCTGAGACCTTCTTGGCTGCCAAAGCACAATCCAATGGTGGAGGTTGGTCAGCTGAGAAAAGGACATGGACATTCTTGAGGTTTTCTGTAGGGTTTGGTTTTGTAAAGCAATATGACACTCTTTTTGTTTGTGAGAGCACGCCGGTGGACAGAGGATGCTGTGCAGTATTATTGCAAGAACATTTCAGCAGCCGGTACCTGAGGACCAGTCTGCCTAACATTCCAAAGGACCCAAGAGCAAGTGAAGCTTTTCCTTTTTGTAGGTGACTTTGTAGGCTATGCTTTTTTCCCTTTTGGTGTGTATGTCGGAGGAAAATATTTCAAGCCTACTTCTGATGGAGTGCCAAGGGTTACATCTCAAAAATGCCTTAAATTTTAAACTGGAGTTTACATCGTGTTTTTGTTTATTTTTGTCATTCCAAAAAGAAACAGGTGAGCCAATGTAAAACCACAGTAGACTTTTTGGTTAGCCTAGGTACTTATAGGACACGTATGTTTTTGTGTTTAGTAGTGAGCCGTAATTAATACTTGCATGTATCTGTGAACCAGTGTCAACCAAGGGCTTTTTAATTGTTAAAGATGGTACATTGTTACTCAGTTCTGATTTGTAGAGTTTGGGTGGAAATGTTGATTCTTCTGAGTAGCATCAACCATGGACCTTTTGTTTAAAGTTCATGTAAAGGTGTTCTGGTCTTAGATTAAGTTTGAATTTTAACCGTTTAATTGAAATTGGGCTTATATGTAGTAAAGTATATCTTTGTGAAATATAAAGGATCTGTAAGTACACCAAAATACATTATTGTTTTCAATAGGTCATAACATTGATCCAAGACCAGCACTGTTGTAAGTAGACTTGAAGTTTACATATAATCCCAGACCAAAATCACTGTTTGCAATGTTATTTATAGGCGTCCAAGTGGCCTCATTTCCACTGTTTGAAATATAAATTCTGTTGGTACTTTGCGTTCTGAGCTGATTGATGTTGCACAACAAACCCAGTCATAGAATTCTTCGGTTGCATTTTATATATTAGACTGCAAACTCCTAAAAGCAATTTTCTCTTCATATGTAGTCTATATTCTGACCACAGTCCCCCTTGAGCCATGAGATCCTCTTAATGGCATTTTTGGTATGACTTGGGTTTGTATGTCGAGAAAATACATCTCCGTTTCTGTTTCTTGGGAGAACTGGAAGCCAGTGCCATTGGAGTGGAACAGCAACATGCTGCGCAGACCTGTAGTAGCAATCAACGCTGAAATTCAATCTCATTCTGTGAGACTCAGCTTTTGCTGTTCTGGAATATTGAAGCCACTTATCGGTGCCTTTTGTCTGCATGATCAAAACAATGAAAACCTGGAAAATGCTTGAATACTTGTGAATCTTAATTGCTGACCTACAAGGAAGCTTTTGATAGTTTGTTTTTTTTTTTTGTTTTTTTGTTAGTTTTTTTGTGTTTTGTTTTTTTTGGTCCATCTCATGTCAGATATGTATATGGAGATTTTGTTGAGCGCCGTTTAATTAAAACAAGGACGAAAAGGCTTCTCTGTGAAGTACAAGGGTTCACAGACTTTAATGAATATTTTGTTTACTGCTCTTCATAACGTCTTTCTGGCCAGATGTGGATCCGTCTGGATTTTTGTTCTATGTTGAGCAAGGTTGCTTTTCCTTCTTTCCAAATGCGTATGCCTAATTGTTGTGGATGTTTTGTTTTGTTTTCAGCTATCATTTATGTTGCTTCTCTATGCAAATTGTGTCAAGCTCTTCCAAATGCATCTCTTCGGTATGCGGGGCTCTCTGGACCTGGTTTCCTAAAAGCACAGTGGCGTTTAAAGCTCATTGTAATGTGGTAAGATGGTTCTCCACTCTAACTTAAGATTTAACCCTGCACTGCTTTAGGTGGGAAAATTGGTTGAGGTGCAGGTTCTATCCTTCAAGTAGTGAAGCAACAACGGAGACCTCATGTACATTATTGGCCCAGTTTACTAGAGAAGTCAGTGTCTGCAACGTGTTTTAGTATGTGCAAATTCAAGGACAGTCTGTTGAAGAAACAGATTGTCGGGTAACTGAAATTGTACATGCTAAACGTTGCTGCATTTGCCAAGTTCTGTAGACTCTAAGTCCAGTCTAAAACACCATGCTGCCGAGTCTCGGACATAACTTGGTCTGAGCTTACTGTGTGTCCAGGAAAAAGTAACGGGCTGTGATGTGGGCCAAATAATGCAATTCACTCCTGTTTCGTTTGTTCAGCGGACCGCTCTGCAGTGTCATCTCAGTTGTTTTGTGTTTGTTTTTTAACTTTTTGTATTCTATGGTTTTTTTTATACCTTTTGTACAAATAGTATTTTTGTGCAAGTCATACAAAATAAAACATTGAAATTCATGCAATTTTGTGGTGATGTCTGCTCCAGGCAAATACTCATGAATGAATAAGAAATAATAGCACTGTGTTCAGTAGTTAGACTAAGCTTCTCATTGTTTTTCTTCTGGCAGTAACTTGTTACTTCAAATGGTTCTTTTTGAGGGATTGTTAAAAGGGTGTTGGGCCAGTGTGTCCACCCATTGTGACAAACTAAATTAATTTGATATTTAACTTAAAGGTTCTACAGATTAAGGATGCCTGAGCCTTTAAAAAAACCTACTCAGGTGTTTTTCATTCGTTATTTGCTTTCAGTTAAGATTACAGCATGTTGATAAAGGGGTTAAAAGTCATGCACAGGTCACCTGTTCATGAACTAGATATATATATGATCTCGGATTGGATCTGAATGGATAAGATCAGATTTGTGACATGATCCACACAGTTTATTTAGAAAAATGGAGTAAGTCTTTACCAGCCAGGAATGTTAAGTGCTCAGCAAAAATCCATAGATATCCACTTTACTGTCAGCTCCAATGTTACCTTGGCAAAAATGTGTGGGGGGGAAAAAATAGGTCAAAATCTTAAGCCCAATGGACAATGGACCAAATAAGCAAAGTCCAAGAAAACATGCTTTTTTAGTTTTCATTAGACTTCATATCACAGTTTTTGATCCTTGTGCATCATTTTGTGGAAACAACCCTTTGGTAAAATAAAAGCAATGGGCTTTTTCTACAATGTTTGAAAAGACTGCAGAATACAGAGCGAGCAGTCTTAATACAGAATCTCTCCATGGTCTGAGGTCCTCTCTTTTGGACTCTCCAGTAGGGTTGAAGTCAGGCCACTGAAGCTGGTTTGTGTGGTTTTAGATCATTATCCTATTGGAAAATCAAACCACAATGATGTTTTTGGCAAAGGCAGCCATGTTTCTGTTTAAACTCTCCTGGTACTTAATGGAGTCCATTATGCCATGTCTCCTAACAAGGTTCCTAAAGACTTGGAAGGAATAATGGCCCCAAAACATCACAGACCCTATACTATATTTACCAGTGGCAATTAAGGTCTTTTTTTCCCCCAAAAGCAGCGTTAGCACCAAATCCACAAAATCTTCATTCTCTTAATTTCATTGTTAGCTTAAGGATTGCCAAAAGCTTTTTTTTCTTAATCGTTTTAATAAGTTGACAGTGAAGTGTAAATCTAACTGTAAATGTGGAGACTTAGTGACATCTCCAGAAAATCTCCAACTGTAATCCTTGAAGAATTCACCTCTTAATCATCCTCTTCTCTGCATGTGGTGACAAAAATATGTTCATTATTGCTCTGAAATCGGTAGGAATCTTGATATTTCATTATGGCTGTTTCCTGATTTATGAAAGTAAACACATTTTTAGGTAGTTTCCTTGGTGTTATATGAACTTCTCGATGTTGATGAATGACTAAGGGAATTTGGCTTTTGTGTCACCTCATATTTAGAACCCAGTGAAACAGGGTGTACGAGAGGAAGAAACTGTTAGCCCTCATCGTCCTCGCTTGGTAAGATCATGTGATAAGGGAAGATTTGCAGGTAAAACGGGTCCTGGTGGAATCAGGGAGGGTTTTTGTTTTCTCAGTATAAATTTACTTCAGTTAAAGGATAGATGTTTTCATTGTAAGATAGAGTTAAAATAAGCAGGCATTTTTCAGGGTGGTTTTTCTCATCATTTTCAAATGTGCCCATAATAAAGCTGACTCTAATGAAGTGTACTGTTTCTCTTTTGGAGGTAAAGTGTTGGGATAAGGCTAATAAGAAATGTACAGTTGGCAAGTGTTTTATCCGTATTTTTTTCTTAAATGGCAAATAAAAACTTTTAGCTGGACAAATTAAGTGGATTGTTTACCATTCATATTATTAAGAAAGAGTTTATATGTAGCAAAATTAGATGAAATTAAGTTTTATATCTTTATTGGTATAAAACATTATCACTGTTCTGTCAAGTGTAATTGTCAATTATGTTTCCATTTATCTAAGTTCATAGTCTATCTCACTTATCAGACACTTATCTAGACACTAAACACTATCAATGGTGTATCACTGATGTGTGATTATGAAACAGATGACCTGTATTTACCCTCAAGCTTGAGGAGTTCATGTATAAAGGGCGTTGCGAGGCTTCTCTCAAGAAATATTTTCATGGTGAAGATGAACGACTTGGGGACCGTTCTCTTTCTTTGGCTTTTAGGTTTCTATGGGACCTGTGGTCATGGAGACCAGTCACAGGACTTTTTGCTCCTAGCAGGCCCTTTAACCAACCAATTTGTTAATGAATTGAAAACAAACCCCTTTGCCAGTCAAACCTTGCCATCGGGAACTTTTGGTGCTGATGATAACTTTGACTGCCGCAACCATCTTCCAGTACAGTCCAGAGACTACTTCCAGTACCTTCAGAGCAGAGGGGTGACCCATTTCAAAGTTCCTCTGTCCTGGTTAAACGTCCTTCCCAATGGTGAGTCCAGCCAGCCTGATGAAGACACAGTGACATGCTACAGGAACCTTGTGACGGAACTGACAGAATCTGGCATCCAGCCTCTGCTGGAGCTCCATCGTTCTGCATTACCAGAAGGCCTTAGAGGAAGATATAGAGACTGGGAGAACCCACACTTGAGACGTATCTTTCAGAACTATGCAAGCTTTATCTTCACTACGTTTGGAGACCTGGTCAACTCATACATCACAATTAGTCACTTACACGAACTCAAAGATTCACTGCAATTTCAATACGCCCTTCAGGCCCATGCAGATGTGTACAAAATCTATCATCATATGTTTAAAGGTAAGATAACGCTGTATTTCTACCAAATGTTGCCCACTGATAGTTTGATTAATGAGTTGAAAATTCACACATTTTGTCCCCAGTGTGTAACACATAGTGTCCTATTTTCATGGGGGCATAAATGGGTGCATGCTGGTTTCCAAGACCCTAACCTTAATTCCTGCATGCAAGTTCAGCCTAGATGTCCAGAAACCTAAGTTCTCCTTCTAATTAGTGCATTCATTGCTCTCATAGGCATTCAGTTTAGTGCAATGCCCCAATGACATGCAGTGCTAGAGGTAAAACATAACATACAGGAGAAAACAGCACAATGAGAAACACCAATACAAACAATACGGCTGGACCAAATTACTGTTCCCAAGTGTTGCCATTTCTCACTCATAAATAATAATAATCTTCATAAAGTCATCTCAGAGAGTGAATACTTTGACTAATACATCAAAACAGCTCTGTTCTGAGCAAATATAAATTGGTTTAGATTGATATCTTAATTGTAGAATGTTGGTTTATTACTTACTACAGACTAATCGGGAAGCACCAATATAATTAGCATGCATTTGCGTGCTAAATGTATCAATCAAATAGTTAGTTGGCAGTCTAGATTTTGGAACAAGTGTGTTTACAGGCTCCCAGATGCTAAGACCGGCTATTTGAGTACTAGTAATTGGATATTGAATAATGGAGATGTTTTGAAAAGTCTGTAGGATTGAAGTAATTCAGTCTGTACAATAGAAGCTCTGAATTTTGATACCTTGCCATTGTTATGTCAGACTAAACATTTTAATTTTGCATCTTCAGAGGATGAAAGGAAGGTATAATGGTGGGAAAGACTTGGTGACTAGGTTTTTATCTTCTGTGTATTATTTGTAGTCTAATGTCTGGACTACTAGTCTAGCAGTTATGTAACTATTTTTCAGGTGGTCATGTGTCCCTTGGAATGAGATCCAGTGATGTCGCCAGGCTACACCAAACAGGATCCATGGTATGAGTCTGGGACTAGCCAGACTAATATCCCCATACAAAATAGGCTAAATGACCAGTCTCCTCTTACTTCCAATCAAGGAGTGCATCTGATTCATT
>JBBIGA010000002.1:20935050-20952756 GCA_037576975.1 Alestes dentex
AAAAAAAAAAAAAATATATATATATATATATATATATATATATATGAGGTTGTGCTCCACTCAGTTAATGGTACAAGTTCAAATATTTAAAGTAACTTGATGCAATCTGAACTAATTTGTGACATGTTTCAAAACAGCTATTCACTTGGACAGTGTTACTGTGCAGAGATTCACTGTACAGTCCCTAATAGATGGATTTGAGGGTCCTCAAGGCTACAGTCAACGATTTGGACTGCATTTCGTAAATTTTAAAGATCCCGATAGACGCAGAACCCCAAAAGCTTCAGCTTACTACTACTCTCAGATCATTGAAAGAAATGGTTTTGAGGACACAAGAGCAACTCCCTTCAGACAAGTTTTGGGTGAAATGAAAGAAAGTTCAAGGCGTCCCATTCTGCCACCATCTGAAGTTCCCTCAAAGGCAAAAGTTGTTTGGGAGAAGTTCTCTCCTCAGTCCAGATTTCAGAAGAAGCTTTATCATTATGGAACATTTCCAGACGATTTTCAGTGGGGTGTTTCATCATCAGCATATCAGATTGAAGGTGGCTGGAACGCTGATGATAAGGGGCCTAGTGTGTGGGACACTTTCACTCACAAACCTGGTACCATCAAAAACAATGACACTGGTGATGTGGCTTGTGACAGCTACAACAGAATTGAAGAAGATCTCTACATGTTGAGAGCCCTGAAAGTTCAAACATATAGGTTCTCTTTATCCTGGCCCAGGATATTCCCCAATGGACATAGATCATCCTTAAGCAAGAAAGGAGTTGACTATTACAACAGACTCATAGATGGTCTCATTAGATATAATATCACACCAATGGTGACACTCTACCACTGGGACCTTCCTCAAGCTCTTCAAGACATCAATGGCTGGGACAACGTCAGTATGATTGACATATTCAATGACTACTGTGATTTCTGCTATGAAACCTTTGGAGACAGGGTGAAGTTTTGGATGACCTTCAACCAACCCCATACCATTGCCTGGATTGGCTATGGACTTGGATATGTTCCACCCAATGTCAAGAGCCCTGCCAGTGCTCCTTATAGGGTTGCACATAACATCTTAAAGGCTCATGCTAAAGCGTACCACACATATGATGAGAAATATAGAAAAACACAGCATGGGCTGGTATCCATTAGTCTCAACATTGAGTGGTTTGAGCCTCTAGATGTAAATGTACCACGAGAGGTGGCAGCTGCTGATCGGGCACTCCAGTTCCAGCTTGGATGGTTTGCACATCCGATCTTTAAAAATGGAGACTACCCTGATGCCATGAAATGGCAAGTGGGTAACAAGAGTGAACTTCAAGGTTCAGCTGAATCCAGGATGTTAACTTTTACTGAGGAGGAGAAAGCCTACATCCAAGGCACTGCTGATGTCTTCTGCATCAATACTTACACCACCAGAGTGGCACGTCATGTGACTTCTAGACTTTCCCCTAAGTCCTATGAGTATGATCAGGATATTGCTATAGAAGATGCATCAGACTCTCAAGCCACTGCAATGTCAGAGTTGAGGGCAGCAGCTTGGGGAGTGAGAAGACTTCTCAACTGGATAAAGGAGGAGTATGGGGACCCTGAAATTTACATAACAGAGAATGGAGTCTCTACAGATACTGGCACAACGGTGGATGACACAGATAGAATCTTCTTCCTGAAAACGTACATTGATGAGGCCCTTAAAGGTTCAGTGATGTTGCTACTTAAGGTCTTTTTTTAAAATTGCACTTATAAGTAATACACATCTAGTAAGAGCTGAATCTGAAAGTGTTGCATTTTCTGACTTTTGTCAAGCTCACAACCTGGATGGAGTACGCCTTAAAGGTTACACGGCTTGGTCTCTCTTGGACTCTTTTGAGTGGCTCAATGGATACAGCGTTGGCTTTGGACTTCACCATGTGGATTTCAAACATCCAGATAGGCCAAGAACTCCGAAACGCAGCGCTCATTATTACTACCAAATAATGAGAGACAATGGTTTTCCACTACCAGAGGAGGAGAAGCCACTGTATGGCCACTTCCGAGAAGGATTTGCATGGAGCACAGCTACAGCATCTTATCAGGTAAACTAGTATCCTATTATTATGCCATTCTTACCTTTTGTGGACTTCTAAGCATCTTTAATTTTCTTGTGTTCTTGTTGTGAACCTTAGATTGAGGGAGGCTGGAGAGCAGATGGGAAAGGTTTGAGCATCTGGGACACATATGCACACACACCTCTTAGGGTGGGAAACGATGACACTGGAGACATTGCCTGTGATAGCTACAATAAAATCAGTGAGGATGTTGATATGCTCAAAAAACTCAGGGTCAATCACTACCGTTTCTCCATATCATGGCCAAGAATTCTGCCTGATGGAACTACAAGGAAAATCAACGAGGCGGGACTGAACTATTACCATCGACTGGTGGATGCACTTTTGGCAGCCAACATTAAGCCTCAGGTGAACAAAATAGTTTTTAAAAGACATTGGCACATTGTTTATTATCTGAATACAGATGGAGTTGCAGAGCTTGAGCTAGATAAATGGTATTGGTGAGTCACTGGCCTGTCAGCTGCAATGAATATAACGCATGAAATCAGTAAAAGCATGGCATTTCTTAAAGTAGTGAATGTGGTCAAATATTACTTGGCCTAACTAATTTTTAAAATTTTTTTACCATGATGTTTAAGCATTGGAAACCTTCCAGTAACTATATAAGCTACAACACAAACAGTTATTCCTAGGTTACGTTCTTGCTCTGCAGTCTTTTTAAAAGTAATGTCATTAAAAAAAAAAAAAAAAACTACTGTCAGGACAACCAGCAACTCGTGGTCCGGAAAGCATAGCATGTTCAGCCGTCTTTTCCTGTATCCTATAACTACAGGCAACATTGTACCACTGGGACCTTCCTCAAGCCTTGCAGGATGTCGGAGGGTGGGAGAATGACACAATCGTTGAAAGGTTTAAGGACTATGCCGATGTTGTCTTTCGTAGTCTGGGAGACAAAGTGAAGTTTTGGATCACTGTTAATGAGCCCTACAATGTTGCAAATATTGGGCATGGTTACGGCACTGCAGCACCAGGTACAGTGATGACTGAAACGTTAACTCTGGTTTAAGTGCAGAAATGGGACCAGCTTTTCAAATCCAGCACTTTTTATTGCTTATGCACAGGGTATAAGATAGTGTTGTCGTACGTCCATTTAAGTACCATAATAGACTCTAACAGCCGTTAATTTCTTCCAATGTTCAGGCATAAGTTTCCGGCCAGGTACGGCACCCTATATTGTGGGCCACAACCTCCTTAAGGCCCATGCTGTGGCTTGGCACTTGTACAATGATCAGTACCGCTCCAGCCAACACGGTGTTGTTGGCATAACCATAAACTCAGACTGGGCAGAGCCTAGAAACCCTTATAAGCAGGAGGATTTTGATGCAGCCAGACGTCTTGTAGAAGTAAGATCTCATTCTTTGACCTAATTCCTGTGATTTAAGTGTCTGAAACTGTCTAAAATGAACTATGATATTACAGTTAAGCTCTTAACCCTTATAGACTGTTGTAATGTAGTTCCAGATTGGCTGGTTTGCGCACCCAGTTTTTAATGGAGATTACAGTGATTTGATGAAGAACAGAATTCGAGAAAGAAGCTTGGCTGCTGGTCTGGCTAAATCACGGTATCCAACATTTCAATTTGTGAAGCATTCAAACCATGACATGCCAGCATTCAGTGACAGCCAACAAGTGCTTGCTCAAATTGCATGCTAAACTAGCATGTCTTTGCAGTCTTCCAGAATTTACCGCTGAAGAAGTGAAATGGATAAAAGGCACTCATGATTACTTTGGATTCAACCACTACACCACAGTCTTAGCTTTTAACCTAGACTACAGGAACCTCCAGCACTATGATGCTGACAGGTAACACTCTAATTACGTGTTTGTTATAATGGCCTTCTGCAACAAAATAAGTGAGGAGAGTGATAAGTTCATCATACCATTAATCCATGTCATAGCCAAGAGTACTTTTGTATAAAAAAAACCGCCAGAAATATTTAACGTATACCGTCTACTTGTGAAGGGGGGTAGGAACTATTCACGACCGTTCATGGCTGGACTCTGGATCTTCCTGGCTGAAAGTGACACCACCTGGATTCAGAACAATACTGAACTTCATTAAGAATGAATATGGAAACCCTCCCATTTATATTACTGAGAATGGGATTTCTGAGAGAGGAGACGTGGACTTGAATGACATTCACAGAATTCATTACTATGAAAACTACATTAATCAGGCTCTCAAAGGTACAGCCAATATATTTTCCTTTTTCTTATTTACTGTTGATTCATACTACTCGTACTACATAATACAGTTGTATTACTTTATTTATAGATGTATTGCTGTATTACAAATCTGCCTAGCTTCCAGTACCAACTGTGTGAATGTTCATGCACCCTGTTACATAGTTCAAGGACAATCACTCTATTTTTCACACCCATGTGGTACGGTTTATCAATCACACTTTGAACTGAACATCCCATAACAGCACTCAGATGCACTTTCACAGTTAAGGCTGATGTAATATCTATTTATTCTGACATTACAGGATGAACTAGTTAACTGAGTCGGCAAACATCATCATGGTTGGAATAAAGAAACATATGAGATGCATTAAGTGCATCTTTGGGATTGGAATATCATGTTAAACTAAAACAAAAAAACAGTATGAACTGTAGATGAAAAAATACAGATGAATAAAAAATGGAAAGAAACACTGGGAAGCTTCAGAGACAGTCTGATAAGGACTGCTTTCCCAATATACTGTACTTTGCAAATAGCAGCTAATGTAAATCATCTCATTTTGCTTCTGTACATCTTTTACTCCTTTAGAAGCTGGACCTGTTTCTCCCAGACTGTACAATTTTTTTTACAGCAATCTACTGTATATAAGAAATACAATCATTTATTGCAGTGCTTACACTGTAAAGTTACATTAATTAATTTGCATTATAAGTTTGTATAAGGTGTATTGCTATACAATTAGTGTATTAGTGTAAAACAATCATATGCAGTCTTGTCTGTCAGGTTTGTGCCGTTTAAAATGGCATGTTAATTGCCAAGATCTGTAACTGGTTAAAGGTTAAATATACCATCTATATGACACTAAAGATACAACTTGAATGTTTTAGCTTATTTGCTTGATGGAGTGGACATACGTGGCTACACCGCCTGGTCACTGATGGACAATCTGGAGTGGGCCACTGGCTTTGCTGAGAAATTTGGCCTCTTCTATGTGAATCGTTCAGACTCTTCTCTGCCACGTATACCCAAGAAATCTGTGACACACTACGCTACAATTATCAAATGCAATGGCTTCCCAGATCCCAGCCAGGGACCACACGACTGTCAGATTCCTGAACCTGAAGGTAATCACATGTGTCACTTGAACATTTGTAGTGTCCTTCAGCAAAGTCATCACATCAACACCATTACACACTACGAAAGCGAATGCCTTCATTTTTAAGTGCACAGATTAAGGCTGATTAATGGGTAAAACTACTGATTTTTTTCCTTTTTCAAATTTGCTCCTTAAATAATAGAAGCTCCTGAAATTTAAAATGAAGGGGTTTTATACTCAGGCCTTAAATCTAATTTTAAGGTCAAATTAAGTTTCACAAATTAACGAGTCCTAAGTGACCGTCCCCATATACTGCTCCCCGGGCACTGCTCACTGTTTCACTTTGTGAATGCGTTAAATGCAGAGAACTATTTCACGCTGTTCACACCATGTGTTGTGCTGTGGTGTGTTCATGTGTGACAAATGGACACTTTACTTTACTTTTTACACTCTGTTTCAGGAACTGAATCTCCTCCCACGCCTCCTCCCACACCTCCCCCAACTCCAGAAGGGGCCATGGTGGTGAATTTTCTGGGGCTGGATGTGTCTGCTCCAGATGCTGAGGTGGCCCTCTATGTCCTATTCAGTCTCACCATTGTTGGCGTGATTGTAGCTGCCCTTGTCACCTACCAAGTCATTCAAGTGAAAAAAAAATTAAAATGCCCTGTAAATGAAGACATAACCCTTGAGAAGAGATTCTGAGGAAACTGTGTTGTTTAGTTTCATGTATATATTTTGTCTCAGCTAGGGTACTGGATACTGCCCAAAATATTTCAATACTACAGAGCATAAAACAATCCTATGTCATTCAGTGCCTGACTTCAGTGCTCAGGTACATTTATTAGCAATTGTGAGCAAATATCCATACTTGTTCCAGAACCTGGACTGGTGATTGACTGTCTAAATTACTGTACCTCATTGAATTAAACCACGTCCATACACTTCGTAATATTTGAGTACTTATACCATATTTCATCTTTGTTTTAATTTCTGTGTATCTTGTCCTTATAGAAATGCTGTGTTTCTAGAGGAAATTGTTGAATTTAATCACATAAATTCTCATTAAAATGTACCTATAATTATCCTACATTTTTATGGTGTTATACTTTTTCTCCCTGATGTCCACCTATGACAGTTGTGTGGTTCTGTGGACCAAAAACAGGCACGATTCTTTTAAAAACATTTTCTAATCTCTCTTTATCAACTGAAAAATAAGCACTCTTTTTGGTACTGTGCCTTTAAGTCTCATATATGCAAATGAGCTCTGTCCTGAGTGGCTGCCCTGTGTTATCCAGGCTCATTTTTACCGTTTTTGCAGGGTAAATTCCGTATGTGCAGTGTACGGACTGGGGAGGGCTGGTCAGTCTCCTTGAAGCTTTAACAATGTTTGCATACTACAAACTCTTTAAAATACAAAAGAGGAAAATTCCGTTTACCATTAGGTGGGCACAAATGTCTTATCAGTATTTCTAATATACATATAAAAATATTATAACTGTTGATTATTACATGAAAATTTGTGAAAACACCGATACTTGCCTTTCATCGCATATTGGACATTTCATAAACTGACACCCAAAATATTCCACATATATTCATTTTGAAAAATTGTTGTCTTATATCTCATGCTCGCATGATCGTGATGGATTAGGCACAAATCATCTCAGCATGCAACACTGAAATCCATGCAACACTAAATAAATTGTCTATTACTCGTGATGTCCACTAGATGGAGATGTAAGACCATTGTCCTTCATCTGTTTCACGTTCTGAGAGCCCAGTCCTTGCTGTCCATACGGAGAACATCAAACTTTGAATTAAAATTCTATCGTGATAGCTCATATAATTTCGGCTGATCCAGGCTGGTGTCCTCAGAGCTCAGGTCTTACTTATAGTATGGGAATGTCACCAGAACTTCAGGTGATCAAATAAATTGTCAATTTAGTCATGTCCATTTGTACTCGTTTACTAGAACTCCCCAAATAACAAAATGCTAGCAATGTGGAGAGCGTGAAAACTAGCACTTGCTTAATCTGAGTCACATGAAGCCCTTCGCCATATATTTAAACTGCCACAAGTGTAACGTCATTGGACAACTCAACACACTCGGAGGAGAACAATACCGTCTGATTATGTAACTTCAGCTAACAGATACCCATACTGGCTAGCAATGCGCTGAGCAATAAAAGAGAGGGGGATCCATCCTATTTACTTAGAGAAAGCCAAGCTAAAGGTGGTCTATTAGACTCCTATTAGTCTCAAACTACCAATGAGAGCCAATGTTAGATGACTGCATCACTCAGGAGCCCTGATGTTGACCATCAATAGGTGGCTCATAATTGCCTGAAAACACAAGATTTTTAACTTACCATCTTTTTCGTCCTCCATTCACCATAGGACAGGTTCTATCCTAGTACCAAGTTCAGACATTTAACTTTCATGATCACTGATATTGTGGATGCCATGAGCTTAATGGATATGTGTAACTGATCTACTATAATCAGTGAGTTTATGTGCTTATACATTCTATAAAATTGATTGGGCCTATTTCAGACTCTCAAGACGAGGGGCAGCTGGTGGTCTAGTGGTTAGGGCGTTCACCCTGTGCTCAGAAACTTGTGGTTTTGGATCCCAAGGCTGCAAAGCACCTCTGCGCAAGGTAGTGTCCCCACACACTGCTCCCTGGGCGCTGTGTTCCTGGCTGCCCACTGCATCACTGAATTTCATGCTGTTCACACTGTGTGGTGTTTTCACGTATGACAGAATGGTCAGTTTCATGTTTTAACTGTTTATAAATACCCAGCAGATCAAAAAGTAGTTTTCTATGATCTTTTAGAATGAAGGTGGGTATAACTGGATGCACAATCAGAATATAAGGCACAGTGCTAAATCTTAATCTTATTATTCTTTTGTGCAGCCTATCACAGCCAGCAACACAGGCTGTTTGCTGGTCATGCCCTATTCCTGAGAGTGTACAGGCTAATCTTAGACAGTTGAAATTAGCATGGGCAGTAATGCCCTGCAAACTGTCCGGCTGCATGCCATGCTCCACGCCAGCTGGTCAATCTGTCTGGAACGATAATAGCACAGATCTGAGTGTCAGCATGATGCCGCATGGATGCCAGCTCCCTAAAAATGACTTTGCTGTCTGTGATGACTGATTGGGTGATATACAGAACTGAAGTTAAATCTTGAAAAGACAATAATGTGACTTAGCTCAACATGACCCTCTATTTGAAATATAATGCACAAAAGTCCAAACATAATGAATCCATGCATTATTGTAGGGCATTACACATCAGAGGAGGCAACAACACAAATCTCAAATCTTTACACAAATTCAAAATACAAACTGTAAACTGCATCTAAAGACAAGCATTCAGGCTCCTAACTGTATCCAGCTACAGCTTTAGATGTTCAGATGTTTAGTTAATGTTGTGATGCCTGCTCACCCAGTGCTTCTTCTGAAATCAGCGGTATTACAAAGGAGTTTACCCCCTTTTGCAGTAGTTACAGTCTACTCCTCTGGGGAGGCTTTACAGTAGATGTTGGAAAATTGCTGTGAGGATTCCATTGCATTCAACCACAAGAGTATTAGTTGCATGATTAGTACTGGAACGCAAAGACCAACCCAACTTGTCCCCAAGACTTTGGTTGGAGCTCCATTCCAGAGAACCCAGTTCTACAGCCCTAATACACTGGGGGGTTTATCTACATGTTCCTTGGCACTGGGTATGGTGACCTTAGACTAAAGAGTGTTCCATTATGTTCAGTGCTTTTCTATGGAGATTATACAAGCTGTATGTGGGACTGTGCCAGCAATGGATGCACCTCAAAGTAGCTGAACTCATAAGAAGCGTTGTATGGATATCTTTGGTCATTTACAGTACTTCAGGAATCTTGCCCAAAAACACTCACTGCTAGAGCTGCCACTGTAAATTTTATATCATTATTGTTACAGATACATTCTTTATGTAATAATTAAATGTAAAAAATTGAATGTATCAAGATGATTTATGCCTAAAATATGATTGAATCAATACGATCAATACACCTTTAAGTATCAATATGAATCCATGGTGTAGTGACTTTATCTCCAACAGATGTTTGGTGTCCTGATTGCTCTACAGTGAGCTTTGAAGTAAGTGTTTCATTAGAGTTTTTCCTCCTGGTTAACTCTCCTGTTGGCATACACTTTTTAGAGTTACTTATAGCACTTACAGCTCTGGTATCTGTATCAACTGAATGGGATAACCAACGCTAAGATGCTCTGCTTGAGGCATGTTTTCCCCATCTCTACTGAGCTGGATATCTGACACAATCCCTTTCCAGGAAAGAGCCTCAGCTCTTCCCACTTGAAATGCAAGAGCATGAAAACATTATTGTAAAAGAATGGCGTGAGGTGGGACGTGGAACCGGAGCTCCAAACTGGAGGGGGAATATTTTCACTTCAGTAATCTGAACATGATACAGGAAGAATGCTGCCAGCTGGAGGCTGGCCTGGCAGAAAGAGCAGCAAGCGCAGAGACGCGCACGGCAAACCTTCTGAAAAACAATCAGATTTTCTGAGGATCTCGGCGCGTCAGAAGCTGAAATGATTTCATTAGTATGGAACGCATTGCAGCATATTTGACGATAGCCCTTGGTTATCTGTACAAAAATCCTCCTCTGGAGAAACAGCTGTGTCATGTTTAAAACTGTATGATACGTGATTGTTTTCTGAACTCTCCCTGAAGTGACTGTACCCCTTTGTAACCTGTTTTAAATAACAGAAAAGCGATGCCTCAACTCTTGTCTTTGCTTCGTTGTCTTTCTCAATTTCCGCTGATCTTTCTCAGAAGCTCTCAGAGGCAGGAGTCCATCACCCACACTCTTGCTTTACATACCAGGGCCCCAGATCATGATATGAATTATACATGATCTCTGATTGCCTCCACTGCCATAGCATTACTTATGCTGATTAAGATTCTGGCAGGAAAGGTCTTTAGAGGTTCTCTCACGTGGACGTTTTTTGTTTGAGATGCTGAACATCATTCTTGTCGCTGAGATTTCAAAAGCGTACCCCTGACCAACAAGATTCCCCACAGATCAAGCTCAGAGCCAATCACTGCAAGGGCATGGCGGAGATGAGTTTCAGGGGAAAGACAGTTCACATTCCTAGGTCTTCCTTTCACATTTGCCAGTTTATCCCTCAAATTAAATTACTGAATTTGAAAAGCCAGGAAAATGTTTGTCATTGAACTGAACGTTTGTTTTTGTCCAGCAAAAGCAGCTGGGAAGATTCGGGCTTGTAAATGTTAGTTAGTGAGTTGTTGTGTCTGGTGCCCATAGCAACCTCAGATGGAAGAATCTAGATTGGTGAGCGCGGTGCTGTGTAAAGTTTTATGGTCTCATTAGTGAGGTGTGCTGCCACACTGGGGAAGAACAGAAAGCGTCAACCACACTTGCTACCAAATACACTGAACAGGGATGAATAATTATGGGAATGATGTTTTATCCCTTACCACTTCTGGCTTGCTGCAGCTGTCAGTTGGGTTTGATTTCTTTCACTGATTTGTTTCATGGTAGTTGATCAGGCGATCTGAGTGTGCGGGGTACAGGATACTACATAAGCCTCAAAGGAAACTCTATGGAATTACTCACCGCAGAGTTGAAATTTCTTTTATTGGGATATTTTAGTGCCCTTCTGCCAGTTGGCATCAGCAGGAAGCTTTGGCAGAAGACCTAGAGGGGTGGGTGTTGTGCAAATCGCTGTTCGTAAAAATGTTTGGACAAGGTCTTCCACAAGAGTGTGTAACATTTAGGTTTAATTAGACTGCCACATTTAGTCGGCAGATTCTATAGCTCTCCTGAAAAGAGGTATGTATTTTCTCTGCTGGTCTCTAATCTCTTCTTTCTTAATTATGAGGGAAATGATAACAGAGATTTGTGAGTTCAGACCATACCTTCAACCTTCAACACGTGTTGAACTTGAGCTGGAGTTCTGAGTGGCTTCTACTTTAAACTTGACCCCCGTGAGTAGGAACTTGGAGAAGATGGGGAGATGGGGGAGGGTGAAACTTTATCTTCATTGTAAGTGAGATTGAAATGGAGAGGAGCTTCAAGCTTGGTCCTACTACAAACTTCACCTATTTAGTCACTGCTTTGTTCCAATAGTTTATTCCAACTATTCTGCATCCAATATGGGAGCACACCTCTAACTAAAGGCCAAAATCATTACCCAAGTCTTCCTTTGAAAAGGTTAATTTACAAATTTGACTGATTGCTCTTCTAGGATATCCATCCTGATTGATTCCCTGTTTAGAAAGTGAATGTAGCTCTAACCTTTACATGCCGATAATAAATAGTGGTGTTATTCGTATTGATTTGACTCTCTAAAGAAATAGTCATTTAAATGCCAGGAAACAATGATGTACTTCAGAGCATTGTTTGGGCTAAAGAGAATGTACAACATTGTCTTTTTGTTGTTAGCTTACAGTTTTTTTAATCAACGTCAAAGGGAGTTGTTGAGAACAAGTAGCATCAGGCGTGTTTATTGTGTGGTTAGATATTAGCCAGAGGGGTGGAGATTTAGGTGTGGTCTTTCTCCCAAGCCTGAGCTGTTGTGTAACACAGTTTATCTTGACTTCAGCCACTCCAGAGATAAAAAAAAAAAAAAACTTTGTTTACAACTGTCATCCAATAAAACAGTTAACACACCCACTCTGACCTGATACCTCTGGAGCTGCTTATATGGATTCTGTGGAACTACAGAAAAGCCTGGGTTGCAGTAGAGGTACTCTTTCCAGATTTGACTGTCTGGTTACAACTCTTTCTGCCAGGATATTCATTTTAATGCACCAATTAGCTATTGACATAACAAAGCTGTTGCAGTTGCATTATTAGAGCTAACTATTAACCAACACATTTCTGTTAAAATCCTTGCACAAAATGTTCTGACGAATCCAGTACAGACTGCAGAAATACATAACTGTCAAGTGTCATTACCAGTAATGGGGTCCTTTGCTCATTCATTTGGCACCTCCTAGTTTTAGTGGGCATTAAGGCCTTCTCAGATTAGCACAGTGATTGTGTGCTGCTACGCAAAATCTAAAGAAAACATGTTCAACACAGCACAACACTCTGGACAAACCAAACACCCTCATCCTAAACCTTTAGGACCTTAGTGATAAATGTCAGGACTGAATTATTGAATTCTTCTGATGTAACATTATTATTAAAGAGTAACCTGGATGACTTAAAAATTGCTATGTTATTGAACGTCTAGTAGTAAGCTAAGAAAAGAATAATCCATTTTAGATTCAAGTTCATTTAACTCAAAATTCAGTGTCATCTAGGCTACTTCTTTTTCAGACTCTTTCTGCAGGCCTCTTGGTGGCTATGGGTTATTTTTGTTAATCTGATCAAATCAAATATATTACATTAAATAATAATTAAAATGGAATTAAATGTTAAATGGCTACTGCAGAAAGGGGTTAAGACAAAAGCTGCATCATTTTGAAAGTGCAGTGGGGGACCGTGGGAGAGCGTTTTTTTTCAGTTGGTGGGAGCATCACATCAGCTTTCAGCAGGACTGCATAAATGTATGGTTTGCGGATTTCAATAGGAGTGTTCATAGAAAGAGTCTTCCTTTTACACTGAAGAAAATGTGCCAACACCTTTAACACTGGCCAGTTACTGACATTTGTAAGATGTTATAACGGCAAGAGAAAAGTCAGTGGCCTGAACAATGAGTTTAAGATGCAGGAAGCAAAGTGCAAGGGCCTATTTCCATTTCTAGCTAAAACTGAGATCATCTCCCACAGACTGGATCTCTGATTGAGATGATCCCTGTATGAACCGTGTTAACTGCAATATCTTGCATGTATACGCCATTTTACAGACACATTACTTAAATCTGCAGCACATTTATTTGTCCTATCAGCCATTCTTCATGCCTGGATTTTAGGCCATGCTTTGAAATTCATACATTTATTTATTTATTTAGCTGTCTGTTTTGCTGAAACTGCAGCAGTTAAACATTAGACTTTTCCTTTGTGATTTGATTTAGAGCAAATTGATCTCACCAATGTGGGGAAATGGAAGAGTATCAAATTGTTTCAGCTAAGCTTCTGTTCAATTTGGCCGCTTTTATTGCACTTTAGTAACGGGCACAAGCGTGCGATAAAGAGCTATTTATACACATCTTGGGTTTCTGTTACTGGCTGGCCATGTTTGCCTTGTACACGAATGACTGAAGCAATTACAGTAAAAACACTGTGCACTTTAGGAGGGAGAGGAGGAGACAGGGATGTTCAAGATCATATTCATTTGCTTTGACTATGGCCTTTGAAACCTATTTGAAACTGTCCAAGCGTATATGACTCTTAAGCTCGACGTTGTATTAAAGGTTTATTTCATAGAAAATCCAATCTTTCCTTTTTTTTTTATTACATTAAAAAGTTTAAGGGGTACTTAAACATTGCTAAAATTTCAAAATGAACCCTCCATTCCCCAGTCTATACAGTCTATTTATTGAGACTGATCTCCCAAAACAGGCCATTCTGAGTTTTAGTGTTTTTAGTCATTAAAACCAACAGAATTAGATATGATCTCTAATTCAGCCTACACCACTTTGGGCCCGTCCATTCATGCTGAACTTATAAGGAGTGTTTTGATCCAGGCTGCTTTTTAAATGAAATACAGTATAATGTAGAAAAGTCTAATTAGTATTAATGGTACAGTTACAAAAATAGCCTGTTTCATTCCAATGGATAAAATGAAGTTGGTTAGTGGTAATGAAAAAAAATTAATTATAGAGGGTTTTGGTACGAACAACCACACAAAGTGGTGATCTAAAAAATAAAATACAAGGGAAATGTAGGATAAAGGCCCTTTAAGTAGCTTTCCTAACTATCTTTGCACTTTCAAGACTCCTAGTACTTAGTATGTCATATAGGTAAGACACAGAAGGGTTTGATTCAAAGGGTCAGTCCCATAGCAGAGAAAACCCACTAAACAGGTTTATTTCTGGATCCTCTGTCTCTTGTTCTGTGACTGAGCCAGACTCAATTTGCCACCTGGGATGCTCTGATTGTCAGGCACGGCCGCGGACACATAGCCGTGTTATCTTGTGATGAAGTGACAGCCGGGCTTCTGTTCTATCTGCAGATCCTGCTGTGTTATCCTGATTCTGCGGTTTACATCAAAGGGTTTGTAATGGGCCTTTCCAGATCAAGGGAGTATTTTACAAAGCAGGATTCCTCAGTTTGCTGGATAGCTTCAGCTCAAAGGGGAGTCTGTCCAGTTGAAGAGTCCTCCAAGTTGTCCAGCTCGCAGAGACAACCTGCTTTGTGGAATACTACCACCATCTTTCCCTCAAATAATGAACCAGTGGGGTTATTTACCTACAAACTGAAACAATGCCAGAATGTACAGTTCAGTGAAATAATTAGATTTATTTTGATCCAAAGAGAATTCTGTTCCAATGACTGATGAATAAATGTTTCGCTTTGCTCCATCGCCAGTTTTATGATGAGATAAGAAAGTGTGTATTTGCTTACTCTATTTGTCTGCATGGAAATGTGTGGCCTAACCAAATTAGGTTCATGCACTGATACAATTTGAGTGAAGTCTTCTCTAAGGCATAGGTTCCCAACATTGGGACCCTCTGCCCTGCAGATTCTAGTGTTTTCCTTCTTTAACCTACCAATGTCAACCAAAGAAAGGCTTATTAATGAGCTTGTTAGTTGAATCAGAGCCAGGAAGACACGGAAATGTGCAGAAGAGAGGGGCTCTAGGACCAGGGTTAGGTATCCATGTTCTAAGGAGGCGTACTGGTTAAGACTGGGTGATGTTCACCACTGTGAGGGCGTAAAGGTGAGGGGAGGGGAGGTAAATCAGCATAAATGCATTTTTAAGGGGACTAAAATAGGCAAGCTGCCTTGGTTCTCCTCCATCCTAAGAGACCAAAAAATACACCAAAAGAATAATCCCTCTTAAATATGAGTTAGGAAAGATATATTTATTTAACTATTAGCCATTTCCTTCTCCCTCAGTTCCACTAGAATGACCCTTCATGACAAAAAGAAAAAAAAACCCTAGGATTTAGAACTGAGAAGATTTCGTGTGCTATCGCTAACTATGTCAACAGGATCATTCTGTATTAATTGGCAAATCTGGAATTGCGTGACTCAAACAGATTAACAGTTGCTCAGTGTATGAGGTGTATGAACTTTGCTTCTGTGTTTAATGCAGCATGAAGTATTAAAAACCTAAGACACATTTTCACCCCTCTCACTCTCTCTCTCTCTGTATATATATATATATATATATATATATGGATTTTATTGTGACCTGAAAGCTCTTATGTTCTTATATGTTGAAAATAATCTTATGTAAGTCTGAAGACTCTTTTTTTTATTTTATTGTGACCTAAAATGTAATGCAAGAAATGTAAGACTCTTATGTAAAACATCTCTTGGGGACACTTTAAAAGACCCCACCTGTTCTCTTGGGATTTCTTTTAGTGTATAGTGTAAGAAAGTGTATGTGCCTGCCGTCATTTAGCAATTATATGTACTTCCTATTCAAATGAATCACGTTGAAAATGCAGAAAAAATAGGCGCTCTGTGATTGTGCTGTGATTGCACATGTGTTCTCATATGTATTCTAGTGTTGCGATTCATATCATCTGTTTCTTCATAGTGTGTGAGCTGTTCTGCTGCCCAGCAGCCTTATCCATAATGATTGCATTTCTCTGCAAATTGAAGAGAACTATACAGCACACAAGTGGAAAGGAAAATCATCTTATTATCTTGTATCTGCCAGTAAATTGGGTCTGGGAAGAAGCCATTATGCAAAGAAATTGCAATCTGTGCCAGTACTTGAAGTTGTGTCTATGGGAATCAGGGTGGAAGGAAGTGTCGTTCGTGGGGAAGACTCCTTCTTAACCACTGGGTTCATATTTATCAAAGTTCTCAGTGAGTGCAGATCTAGGATCCGTTTTGGCATCAGCACGACTGCTATTATATAAACTATCATCTACAGTCAAACGGTTATTTGGCACAAATACGTTTTTGCAGCATTTTTGCAGGTACACATCTCATCACAAAGGTGTACTTTATGGGCTTACAATTACTGACAGCAGACAATCTGCTGCAGCACAGTATGGTTTTAATCACCTCAGTGTCATTGCTGGGCACCAGCCAAGCATATCCATCCAGCAGTGATCCTGTAGTCAAAAACTGACCACTGATTAAGGGAAAATATGAAATAGTCTGTAACTGTGATCCGCTAGGTGGCTCAACTAGTGTGTCTAATGTACTGCAAAAATGTATTCATTTAAATTAAAGTATATTGAAATGAGATGGAAGTGCTTAATAGGGTAACAAAATTTACTTTTGCACGTATATATACAAAAATATAAACGCAGCACTTTTGTTTTTGCTCCCATTTTTCATGAGCTGAACTCAAAGATCTGAAACATTTTCTACATACACAAAAGACCCATTACTCTCAAATATTGTTCACAAATCTGTCTAAATCTGTGTTAGTGGGCACTTCTCCTTTGCCGAGATAATCCATCCCACCTCACAGGTGTGGCATATCAAGGTGCTGATTAGAGCATGAATTTTGCTCAGGTGTGCCTCAGACTGCCCACAATTAAAGACCACTCTGAAATGTGCATTTTGATCACACGGCACAATGCCACAGATGTCGTAACGTTTGAGGGAGCGTGCAGTTGGCATGCTGACTGCAGGAACGTCTACCAGAGCTGTTGCCCGTGAAATGAATGTTCATTTCTCTACCATAAGCCGTCTCCAAAGGCGAATTTCAGAGAATTTGGCAGTACATCCAACCTGCCTCACAACCGCAGACCACATGTAACCACACCAGCCCAGGACCTCCACATCCAGCATGTTCACCTCCATGATCGTCTGAGACCAGCCACCCGGACGCTGCAGCAACAATTGGTTTGCATAACCAAAGAATTTCTGCACAAACTGTCAGGAACCGTCTCAGGGAAGCTCATCTGCACGCTGGTTGTCCTCTTCGGGGTCTGGACCTGACTGCAGTTCGTCGTCGTAACCGACTTGAGTGGGCAAATGCTCACTTTCGATGGCGTCTGGCGCGTTGGAGAGGCGTTCTGTTCACGGATGAGTCCCGGTTTTCACTGTTCAGGGCAGATGGCAGCGTGTGTGGCGTCGCATGGGTGAGCGGTTTGCTGACGTCAACGTTGTGGATCGAGTGGCCCATGGTGGTGGTGGGGTTATGGTCTGGGCAGGCGTATGTTATGGACAACGAACACAGGTGCATTTTATTGATGGCATTTTGAATGC
>JBBIGA010000002.1:20969537-20980686 GCA_037576975.1 Alestes dentex
TATATATATATTACATGCTGGGCAACGGTTACAATTTTTCATTTTGATTAATTGCTTGATTTTCTGCAATTAATCACAATTAATCACATTGTTATATGCAAAATTCAATAATGAATTAAAAAGTAGTGTGTTGTGCACTTTTATTTTAAAATTAGCACAGTTTTAACACGGTTACATGGCAGAAGTTCAAATATTTATTGTAAATCTCAACTTAAACATTTATGTAATCAAGTCAAATATAAAACCAAAGCTGCCACTGCAGGGCATTCAAGTTTTATCTAGTTTGTTATAGAAAAACAAAGTACCCTCAGAGTCCAAAGCATGGGTGTCGGAACCATTATAGCTTTATAACCCTTATAATGCAGTGGATATCTGCAGTTTCCGCGAATTTGCGGGGGTTTTCCATGAATAATTATTATTTAGGTTCTAAGAAAAAAATCCATGAACGACTGAAGCTGTGCACTCTGAACCATGACATCAGAGGGGGAACACTCTCTCTATTTTTTTTTCTTAGAACCAAACTAATAATTGTTCGTGGAAACCCGCAAACCGCAGATATCCCCTACATTTTTCATGACAATGTACAATTTTTCATGCGGTTTAATGCTAAATTAAGAAAAAAATCATTTACAAATGTTGTAACATAAATATTAACATAAATTCAGGTAAATTTCCATATAAAATATAACTGTAGAAATTTTTTTGTACTGTCGAGAACACAAAACAACCGTATATTGGCTGCTGCCCTGTGACGCGTCTCTGGCAGCTGCAGTCCAGCATTCCCACATCAACAGTTTCCCACGCGGAGCTATCTCGAGTGTTTTGCTGAGTGTTCTTGTGTTTTTCGTTTCATTCTTCTTAAAAGCCCTCTATTTTTATTACTGTAAATTACATTAGATTATCATAGTATTTACCCTGCTTATACTCAAGAAAACACGCTTGCATGAATTATAGTCCAGACTATTGTCATGTTGGGTGCGGGGTGGACACACTAGCAGGAGACAGCTTAGAAGTAAATACAAGTTTAATAAAGAAAGTTCAAGTTCAATACAAAGTTCCGGATGACCTTTACTCCGAGAAAACTCAAAACAAACACTGGAAAGGGGACTCTGCTTCAGAGTTGACTCTTCTCTTGGCACTTTAGCAAGCCCTCTCTCGTACAGGGGCCAGTACCAATACTCCGCGCTCCGTGGAGCTCTCTTTAATGCGAAGACCTTCACCCTCACGCCTGTAAACACACAAGGGAAAGAGACACACAGGAGAGGTACAAGTAAAGACCTTAGCTGCAGCTGTTAACAAAGGACCCAGTAGCTTTTTGCACAGACTCTTCACTTCCACTTAGAGAGTAAGCTGGAATCACACGCAAAGTCCTTTAAGTGTCTCTGCCTTCTTCCCCTTCTAGTGAATACAAAAACATGCAAACAGGAGTAACAACGTTCTTTTCTCAAAAATATACCCGAATCAGAACCCAAGGTTGTTACTGGGTGACCATGCCAAGATTCTGTGGCTTGGCTGGCCTTTTAAACCCACAAGCACACACATACAGCCAATCACACGACAGAGACAACTCAGTAACAAACAGTAATCAAACAAGACAGATGGACGCGTCATTAGGCACCTAGCAACCCAGCTCAGGAGCTAATGAAGCCCCACTACTCTCACCTGGATTGCCTAGGCACCAAACGACCACACACACAACAAACCATGACATCATAACTCCATGCCCAGAGCTGTACCACCTTGTACTCGGGCGACAGGCTCCATTGGGGGCGTGACTGAGATGGACCAGACGTGACATCTATACAGGGGTAACATCAGTATTTTACATTCTAGTGCTGCGGGAGGCAGCAGTTCAGTGTACACTGTGCAGTATGTATACAGGTTTACCCTCACATTTTTTTTAGTTTAAAATGAAATGGGAGTGTTTGGGGAGCATGTTTGGGGTTTATAGGGATTTTTTTGCCACATCACAACTTTGTGGTTTTTCACAACTCGCAGGTGCTCTTGGAACGTAACCCCCGCGAATTTCGGGGGTTTACTATATAATGTATGCACACACATATATATATGTTTTGATGTTCATGAAATAGAACCAAGTCTAACCTCTCCGCTGCCTGTTAAAATGTATTGTTATGTAGTTGCCAAGCCAGAAGGTTAATCTTCACTGTCTTGGAAGTGTTTAGTTGTCCGAGAAGAATGAAATGAACAGATCACTGCACTGTGAACTTTTACAATTGGTGGATTTTCTGGTGGAACACCCCCAGTCTCTTTGATGCATCGTATGTGTTTCCTGTATCTATTCACTAAGACAACTCCTCCACCTACTCTTCAACTGTTGCACCCCTTTCTGAGGTATTGTTGCAAGAATAGAATATTTTGGTGTGTCAAAAAGGCCATGGCAAGAAATCCCTGCTGCAGGTAAAGGCGTGTTTCTGTGATCCAGGATGGTTAAGTAAGTCAGAACCTGCTCTTCCTTTGTCATTCCTCAGAAAAGCCTATGTGGGTATTCTAGGGATGACTCTCCCAGGCATTGCTGAACTTTTAGAACTCATCTGAGGAGCATTATAGAATTCCATGGGCAACAAATGGTGATGTCATCTTTCATCTTACTTTACCTGCTTTGGTATTCTCCCAGTGCTCATGTAAGATCTGTCTCGATACTCAAACAGGTTTGTACTGGTCAATGTCTCTCTTTCTGTTGGTTCAACATTCGTGTATATTTTAGAAGAATGTGAAGAATGTTCTCTTATCAACAGAACTGGAATCACAGCATGCTCTCGTCTGAAAATGACTTAAATTCTTTTGTTCGGAAATATGTGGTCTATAAATGAAGCAGACAAACCTGTCTTGATCAGTGACCCCCTGTAAGTCCTTCAGACCTTTTGCAGATTCTTGTAAGTACTGAATCTTGTCATTCACCCATAGCTCAGTCTATGCTTTATCACTATGTTGGTCCACTTCATACCAAATGTCACCCAGCAGCATATGTTTTTCCAGGACAGTTCTTGAGATTGATTTCACATCTTAATTTCATTTTCAGCAGTTTCATCATACTAGTCTGTAAGTGCATCTGTTTATCGGGTTAAAAGGCCTTGTCTTGTCTCTCAGTCCAGTCCAGCAGTGTGGGCTCATGTGTCAGATCTCATTCCAAACCTCAAAAACATGCTCACAAAATGTTCCAAGGCAATTTACTTTGTGGTGAAAGTGTTGCACTTAACAGCTGGTGCTGGCATTTGTCAGAGAACCCTGACCTTTGCTGGGCTTGACTTTCAATCTGTCTGATGTGAGAAGCTGAGCCTCGCCTTGTTTGCATTTATCTTCATTTCACACTCAGTACAAAAGCTTTCATTTTTATTGTCATGGTCAAGCACGGTAGCTTCATCACCTTCTCATGCTCTCACAATAGAAAAATGATCAGCATTGATTTTTACCCTAGGGACACAGTCCATCAACCAGCTCTGCTTCCTATGAAAAAAACTCTGGGGCTGAAGTGATTCTCATTTGTATGCAAAGTTTTCTATTTTGTTCTGGTAACTCAATACAACTCAAAGCTCACTGAAGTCCAATTGAAAACGCATTTGGCTCGATGGTGAGGAGAAAGAGTTGGAAAGACCTCACTGGGCCAAAGCCAATTAAATTGTTCCCAGCAATGTACTCACAGGTGGGTAGGGTTCACAAGCCTCTGCAGTGGCGTTTAAGCAAATTTAGTAAGGCCACAGAAAAGGTATCAGTGCCAGATGGAGCAGGCGCTTAATCTAGTTGAGAGGGCACCCTAGGTTTCAGAAGCTAGAGCAGACTAGCCATAGCTCAGCGAAGCTCAGTTAAATTTAGATGCCAGTGGTAGAACAGATGCATTGTTACAGTTAAGAGCTGGGCGTTAAACAAGCCAATGGCATGCTTGTGACCAGCCAAATCTATGGCTGTGGGTAAGCTTCTCAGGAATAGAATACTTTCAATTACTTGTTTCTTCAGTACTCACCTGCTGCTAGTGGTAGTATATCTAAGTACTATAGGGAGCCATTCTGGTGAATATTATGCCAGAGGGAGCAGATCTCCTAAGAGCAGTGTTAATATAGAGGAACCGAGCAGTGAGAAGCCAGGACTGAAATGTGTTTATGTATGTTTATACTCTAAGAGAGGTTATTAACACTGATGTGCCCATGGGAAATCACTTAATTAAACCTTCAAACCAGCAGAATTCTAGAAACCTTTTTAAGATTCTGATCATTTTTAGATGTTTTTTGATTACTGATCCAGCACAATGTTTTATCATAAAACTTACAAAAATATCATTTGAAAGATCAGTCTCACCTCTTTAATATGGTCTCAAGCCCAAAGAATATTAATCAAAATGTAGCTGTCAGCCTGGGACTGGATAGACATTTGACATATAATGTAGAAAGTATGACTCTCCAGGCTAGAAAAATAAAGTAAGGAATAGTAAATATTAAGAGATAAGCAACACTCACGCAAAGGGAAGCAGCTAAATACATCACCGCTCTCTAGGTATGCAACAATCTCCTTTTCTGATTACAGTCTCCTTGTCTGATTACCCCATAGCTGAACACTTTGAATGCTGTTTTTCATTGGGCTAATGAATGTATAAATGTATAAAACTTAATATCATAAATTATAAACTGGAATAATTTGATTAAAAATGAAACATCGAAGTATCTAAATGTCATTGCTATAATGATTGTGGTTCAGTTTAGTAAATTACAGCCGTCTGCAGACAGTGGAAAGCAAAGCAGGAAGCAATAGGTCGCTTTGGGTCTGATGGATTAAGTTGCGTTATCCGTATATATGGCTTTGTTAGTATGGCATATTTATCAGTGTTATTTCAGTTTGCAGCACTGTTGTTATACATATCTATCAGATGTAACAGTGTAAGGCGTTGAGCTATTTCTTATTATATGCAGTGTAAGCTGTTGCCCACCAAGGCCTCCCAGGTATGTGATATTTATTCAATTTATTTATGATTTCTTAATTTTATACATATATACTTATTTAATGGTTTGTTGTCTCTACCTTTGAAGTTATTGCACTTTTTTGTGTTTAAAATGAATTGAATATCAGCTGTATTGGCCGTTTAGCACGGACCCTATGTCAGAAATGGCCTCAGTAAGACACAAGATGAGACAAGAGCCAGACAAAGCAAGCCACTGCCTTTTTAATAGCTTATAGGATGGAGAGAGTTTCTAAAAGCTAGGGAACCAGTTATAGAAGGGTGGAGAAGAAATCGACTCCAGGGAAAAAATTCTGTGGCCCATGAAAAGCCAAACGTTTAATAAATTGTAAGGTGCCCACAGATTTCCTCCGTAGTGAAAAGTATCTGCAGCTACATTTATTTTTCCATGAATGATCTCTGATGTCCAGGAAAACCCCAACATTCCTTGCCGGTGGTGTAGCTGTGATTTGTACTGTTATCCAGGGTAATACAAGGTCTTGCCTTGGAGAGTTTTTGGATGGTGGATAAAGTAAGTCTGTCTTCTCAAGGGTAGGCTTGTGTAAAATGTGTAGGTGGTAAGATGTGTAGGTGGCGTGAGTTTGCTTTCTGAGAAGTACCTTGCACGTGTATGACACAGCCAGAGTGGGATATGACTCATGGCTCAACAATCTGACTCTGAGGAGAAAGCCAGGCTTTGTATTTCCAGGTGGAGCTGCACAGCCCACACAGATCCCATCAATCACTCAGGGTTATCCCTGACCCCTCTGCTCCAATCTCTCCATCCTGAGCTCTCTCCCCTCCTCTCTGTAGGTTCTTGCTGTCGCCAGTGAGCAACATGGACCTCTGAAAGCACTTAAAAGCAACCTGCTTATCAGTGGCAGAAAATTACACATTCCAATGTGGTGCTAGCGATAATGCAGACCTGAGCAGCAATACATGCCATTCAGAACTGTGTCATTAGGAAAGAGCAGCAGATGGTGAGGCCTGGGAAGAACTTAGATATGTGTCAGAAAAAGGCGAAGGATCTAACTCAGGCCAGCAATCACATTGATAGTGCTTTGTTCTCCGTAATTTTCACTGGAACACAGAGTTCACTGGAACTCAGTTGCAGTTATTTTCTGCCGCCATGCCCTGATGTCAGTGTCTGTAATGTGTATCCTGCTGTCAGTGTTAATTTACACAGGTCACTGAGCACTGCCAGACACTGAATCATCCTTTCAATAAATTGCACAATATGCACTCTACCAATTTATTAGGTACACCAAACATATTTACTCTCATTGTTCATTTTATGAGGTCCATTTACCACATATGTACACTTTGTAGCTCACAATTACAGACTGTAGTCCATCGTTTCTCTGCATTTGTTAGCCTTCTTTGCCCCTTTCATCAATGGTCAGGACCCCCAAAACAACACCAGTGAGCAAACATGACATGGATGGTTTTCCGTTCTCAGCAGAGCAGAGACACTGACATGGTAGGGACATGTTAGTGTGTGTGTGTGTGTGCGTGTGTGTGTGTGTGTGTGTGTGTGTGTGTGTGTGTGTGTGTGTGCATTACCCTGAATGGACCACACAGCCCTGGATGTTTTAAACAGCACAGTGTCACTGTGGTTCTGAGAATAGTATCAAAACTACATAGTCAGCACTGTCCTGTGGTCAGTAAAGACTAATATATACTCTGTAGCAACAGATGATCTAGAAGGTGGACCATCAAGGTAGGTGTATCTAATAGAGTGGAAAATACATGTGAAGTGTTTCAACTCCAGTAACACTGCTGTGGGCCAGTTGAATTATAATGTCAGTGTCACTAGAATGCTGAGAATGATCCTCCAGCCAAATAATACCTATTCATTAGTGGTCCTGTGGGTGTCCTGACCACTGATGAACAGAAAGTGCGGCTAATTATGTAGAGTAACAGCAGGCGTAGGTGTAATAAAGTGGCTGTATGTAGAGAAGTTTTGTTTAGAACACCACTCACTCTGATATTAGGATCTTATTTCACTGTTTTTTGTTTACTTTTCAGTTACATTTTGACAGTTACAATTTCCTTAACAAGGTACAATTTCTAAGGTACGATTTTGGAAAAAAAAAAAAAAAAACCTTTAAAAACTGTAATATGACTGCAGCTGTGCCTAATACGACCACCACAGGAGTTGAGAGAACGAGTGAGATTTTAATGGTGTCATTTGGTCTTTTGTATTTCAGTTCATGTCTGTTTTTGCAACTGTTGATGTGTGAGGTAATAATACACTGAGAAGTGATTTGGCTATGATAACTGGAATGCTGACAGTTCACTTAATAGATGCAAGTACATGATTAGTACATTCTCCTAAAGAGGAGTGACACATGCAGCATTCAGGGACCTTTCTTCTGACATTTATCCAGCCAGAGCAACCTAATATTCTGTACTTGTACATCTTACACACGACTGTACATCTTATGCACCAGTATGTGTGTGTACACATGTCCTGTGGATTATTGTACAGTTTGTACAGTTTATCTGACATTTCTGATGGGTAGGAAAGCCTCCGAGCAGAAGAAGAAAATTTAGTGTTTTGGAAAGCCATCAAGACTGTTTACACATGTAGCTAAAGATACATTTTGCAATTGCTTTGTGTTTTTAGAAATGGAGCATTTGTCCAGAAATGCAAAAGTGAAGCTTAACACTACCCCTAACTACCTACTATCCCTAACTCTAACCTCACAGAAACTGGCGTAACACTGGGATTGTATCATTTTAGAAAGCAAATGTAGAAATGCTAACCCTGACCCTACAGCTAACTCTAAGCTTAACTGACACAGACATCAGATTGAGTTATTTTAAGAAATTACATTGTGTTGTTTTTAGAAAGGGCATTCATTTATTTTTACATTTACATTATATGAGCGACATACATTAGTGCTCAAGTAGTCCACATCTATTCTTCAACCGGAAATGCTATATGTAAATACGTAAAATTTTTAGAAAGGTCATTGCATTATTCTGAAAAGGGCATTGAGTTATTTTTAGAAAGGGAAATGCAGAAATGTAGAAATGTGAGGCTGAAGGTTAACACGGAGCTACTCCCGCAGATAAAACGGCCCAATAATCCACAGGATGTGTTTAGCCCACATACTGATGAACTAACAGAATCATGTGCACGTACACATATTAAACAAGAGGTTGTGTTTGTTTACAAAATAAAGGCTTAAGTTGAGACGGTGACTGATTACAGTAAAACCTCTTGTCTGAAATGTCATGTATGGAGAACTTTATAATGCCGCTTAGCGATTCCCTTTGCTCGGTTTACAGAATAATACATTTCAGAAGGGAAGACGGCTAGACTTGACGGCATGTTGTACAGTTTTGATCTCACAATTCTTGACTTGCTTGTCTAAAGCATTCCTTTAAGCATGTCCTCTTCGTGAAATCAGTGCTCTGTGGTTTATCCAGGGGGTTTAAACACACACAAGCAGAGTTATATAAGACATGATAATCCACTGTTACTATGGATACCATAGCCCCAAATGGCTTCAGTTGTACTGCCAGAAAGGTACGCAATTTAAGCCGTTACTCTCACTAAGGCTCATCTCTCTGGTACCAGAGAATGCTGCTGTTGTGACTGGATTAAGAGTGTATTGTGGGCATTGTGTGACTGGCGTCATCTCTGTGCCATGAGAGCAATGGTGGTGGGACTACTGTATGTGTGCAACCTCCACATACCCTGAAAAGCGATAAGGATCCTTGAGGGTTGCTTATGGAGTGGAGCAGCATGTCTGCCCCTGAATACAAATGGCGAGAAGATGCATTTTCCATGTCAGTGGCACAAAGTCAGTAGCCTGTTGCGCTTTTCAGATTCCTTGTAGGAGTATGGAATTAAGATCTTGGGGATTTTTCTTGGTGGCTTAAAATGTGTGTACGAAGGCAGATGTGAGCTGCGAAGGACCTTTCTATATCCGGCGCTGTACATTTTTCCCTTCTGAGAGGGAGTGAAGCAGTTAAGCCAGTCTTAATAGAAAGCTCCACATATTTGACGAACACATCGACAGCAGAGCGATTTCCTTTCAATGAGGCTGAAAGCAGCTCGCCCAGCTGTGAGCACGCAGGAGCAGCATAATAAGTCTCTTGGCGTGTTGCGTTGGCGGCAAGCGGGTTGGTGGAAAGAGGGTGTTCATTATTGTTCTGCGTGACAAAAGTGATGTGCTAGTGGATTGTGAAAGAAACAGTGATGCAGTTTACAAGGTCTGAGGGGGCAGAACACAAACGGATCCCCGCAATAAACCTGACAGGTGTAGGTCCTTCGGCTTGTGGATTCAGGTTGTGGGTGCTGTTCCTCACCCACTGCATGAGTGGACAAATGAACACATAGTAGAACAGCCGCATTGTACACTGTGCACTTTAGCAGCGTTCCTTAGATACAGTCTTGACACAATTTAGTGTGTTCATGTTTCAAATTGTGTGGTAGAACTTCTTAGGCAATTATTGACTGCTTCCTGTGACACTATAGATAAGTTGTATACAATGGTGCAGCTCATACACTTTACTGGACTCTTTATGTTTACTGATGCAAAGTAATGTGTTTTATGTATCTTATGTATCTTTATGTATTTTTTCTACCAAGGCGAAGATCAAGGAGAAGAAAAAAAAAATAGCAAAGAATGAAATGGAGCATAATTTGATTTATTTCATACAATTATTAAAGAACAGATTCAGTTTGCTTATTTTTGTCTGTTTCCATGGGTGCCAGTGCCACCACCATGTATGACTCTTCAAAATGCAGTTACTTGCAGACTTGAGCTGCACTGCATTTCACAGGATCCCTGAACAGCACACTGATATTTTCTACACACTAAGCACGGGAAGTGGGTCCTGCTAATGTCAGGATTTCAACATTTATAAACAATGTGAGCAATTGCAATAACAGGTACACCTACTTTAATGCATCTTTTGCTGTGTCCATCCAGAAATGGATGTGTGTGTGTGTGTATGTGTATGTGTGTGTGAGTACATAAAGATTAAGTTACTGGACTAGTGCAGGTTTATGATATACTCACTCTTTTTCTTAGGACTACACCATTGGTGGTATAGCAAGAAAAACACTAACCTAGGAGGCAGTCTTTACATTAGAACTAGAATTCAAGATTACTTAAAGATTACGCATTACCATTTGCTGTTTACCATTGACCATTACTTATTACCATTACCATTTAAGTTCTACCATTTACTGATTGCCTTTAGAAAATCTAATCGATTTGAAAACCTGCTTAAATTGCACAGTTCCATTAAGAATCAATTTTATAAAGAACATATAAGAGTTTAAAGAACATAATGCAAAGATTCTTCACCAAGCTCTATATGCTTCCAAGGGCCTTACATTATTTGGAAGATCCCTAAAATTTAAAAAGATTTTCTCACTCACACATCTCATTTATAAAACATCATTAACAACCATCCACTGAAAGGTTATCAAGGGCATCAAAAGGGTTCATTTTATCTCATAAAAACCCCTTTATGGCACCTTTTATTTTTATGTGTGTAATACAGCTGGAGCACCATCCACAAAACACACACTTTTTCATTGTTCAAACTCCAACTAAGAGAATCCTGTGTAAATCTTTCTGTGCACCTATCCACATCCGGCAAAAGGGTAAATACATCATTTAGATGCAAACTAAATGCAAACATTTCATATACCATTCCCTCATTCCAAAGTGTTTATACATTGTTGAAATGAAATGTAGAGTAAGTGAACTGTAAGTAATGTGTGGGATCAAATTATTTTCATTTCAGATGGCGTGTTAAATGTATTCCAGTTAAATGTATTCCTGTTTCATATATTTTACTGTGTACTGTAGCTTTATTTCTGAATAATTCCAAACCTTGTAATTTTGCTGCAGGTGATAATAAAGTACTATACTCTGTATAGGTGTGTAGTTTTGTGTGTTTGTATTGTTCACTGTTGTTCCTTCCTTTTATTTGCAAAGCAGGCTGATGAGCCATTTGGCTCAGGCACACTTACACTTGTGAAGCAGCTTGGACCAGAGATGGGAAATCCAATAGACCGAGGTGATTACAGGAGGATGATGAGAAGAAAGGTGGCTGGCACAGGGACTGTGAGAGAGGGAAAGAGACAGATAGAGGCAGAGTGTGTGTGTGTGTGTGTGTGTGTGTGAGAGAGAGAGAGAGAGAGAGAGAGAGAGAGAGAGAGAGAGAGAGAGA
>JBBIGA010000002.1:20980786-21007962 GCA_037576975.1 Alestes dentex
GTGGGAGGGGGGGGGGGGGGGTGGGGGGGGGGGGGTAGAGTGAGAGTGAGTGAGAAAGAAAGAGAAAGGGAGACAGAGAGGGAGAGAGCGACTCATAGAAAGCTAGGCAGAAAGAGAGAGAGAGGGAGACACACACACACACACACGTTTCATTTTCTTACTCAGCGAAACTTATCTTGTTGTTTTTACTTGATGTGCCTCAGGTTTAAAAACGTCACATTTTCTATCTTAAGAACAAAACAGGTTGTTTCTAAACAGCCCAACGGTATAAGGAGAGTCCCCGCAAGAGTCTGAGTTATTGTCATTCATGTCCAGAGCTGTGGACGCCCATCTGGCCTCTCCAGCCTGAACAGTTTCACTCCACAGAGGAGAAGGAGCAGCTTTACTGAGCTGGGTGCTGTTTAACCAGCCCCTCCCTGCTCCAGAAACTGTTTTGTACAGTTCATGTTTGCAGGATGGGGGTCCCTCAATCTAATAGCTGTGCTCTGTTTTGGAAATGGACTGGGTTTCCTGATTCTGTGGCTTCAGACCAGGGCTCAGGAGAACATCGCCATAACTGAATAGCCTACATGATAGATCGGAATACACCTTTATAGTGCCATGTAACCAGTCTTTCTCTGCTTCAGAAACTCTGTTCTCAAGTTTTCTTCATGTGTGCATGATGGAGGTCCCTCGTTTTACAAAATACAGATGTTAAAAAGGACAAAATACAGATGTTTTAGAACAGTAAATATGTCACAAAAAATCAGTTTGGAATATTAGACAAATCTGTTGTGTCCCAGGCCTTTGTTTTATTCTAATAATTATCTGTTGGATTAATGGTTATGATTCATGATGTCACTGTGCATCCCTAAAGGTGTGCATCGCAGTGTTTTGTTTTCATGACGTTTGGAAGTTAAGATAGAAGAGAATCAAAAACTAGGTATAGTTACAACTATTCAGTGTTTTGTGCTGCAGTCTTCAAATTAAACATGCCTAATTACACGGTAAATGTAATGAAACAAGCAGTTGGTCAGTCTCCTTTTAGTGCTGAAATTATGGTTAGAAACAAATATTGTGATGATCATGTTGCCCACCTCTACCTCATGGGAGGTATGAGTGTGTTTTTCAGTGGTTTTTGCAGTAATATTTAAACTGATACCTGGAAGGGTATTTCTGTTCAGGTTTTATTACTTAGATACTCCAGGGTCGTGGCCGGGTCATTGACGATTCCTTGCACCACTGAGAAAACACACACACAGACACACAGATGTAATGAAAATATACCCTCTGGCTAAATTTGAGCTGTGCACATCACTTTAGGGGGGCTTTAGCTGTACATTGTACATGTTTTTTTTTTTTTTTTTCCCCTAGTGAAATCATTTGTGCCGAGGCTTGCTGATTGTCAGATTTGAATGGGGGTTTTACTGGAGTGTTGCTTTTCACTGGTCCATAGCACGGATAATAAAAGCCGGTGGTTCTTATGGGGCATAACAAAGGCACTCTGGTGTAATCTAGTACCTCAGTGTGGAGTCATATATGCTGCGTTGGCCCGAGGTGTTTTGTGAATGTAAGCGCCGGTGGAATCTGATCCCGCATCGGCACTCGTGCTGTAAAATTCTTTGTGAACACAGGTACGCGGACGGGCAGACTCGACATGCAGGTTCATGTGTGACTGTATAAACGCACCCTGTAATCAGAGCCTGTCGGAAGCAAGCCCGTTCACATTCTACTTCCCAAGGTCCGGTGCTCAGTCCTTGTAAATTCCAGGCCTCACAGGAAGAAGGTCAAAGCAGCCTTCCAAGAACTTGGCACAGGGAGTAGAGCGAGTCCTGAGTAACGACCCTGCCTAGTGAATGTGACTACGCGGCGGAGTGTAGGCCCACGCTTTTTATAGGCCTGAATAACAATTTACATCAGTTTGAGGGCCCTGCTAATCAATTCTACTCCTCAGGGTGCATAATTAACAGTGCCTGCTGATTCATGGAGGTTGCCAGATTTGTGCTCCGTATTGTATCCGTGGTCGAGAGAGACAGATAGCTGGGCTTGGGAGGTTAGTTTATGCTCCGTGGGGTGGGAGAAGCCTGATAAAGGCACACATAGTGGTGAAGGTGACTGGATTGGGACCAGTGGCACATGTCTAATAACAAGACTGGAAATAAGGATTATCTAAAACCAGCATTTTGGCAGTGTTGGTAAGAAAATAATCATTAATGACCCTCCGGCTTTGGTGGTGTTGGCTGTTCTGCTTGGCTGTGTCGTGCTCGGTGGCGTTAACGAATTACAGTGCGAGGTGTGAAGTCGGACAGATTCAGCGAGTGAACCTGCTAAGCTATATACAGTCCCTTTAGACATTTGGACTTGATCAGTACCAGCCGCAATGTGTGGCTGTTGGAAAGCGTGCATTTAGTCTTGCATTGTGCTCTCCCAGAACTTGGCCAAGCTTGCGTTCATTTGGCATCTCACAGCAGCCAAAAACCTCCCCAAGACTGCAATTATGAAGCCCTTGTTTGTTTAGATTGTTTGTCTAATGAAAACTAACCGTCAGTAGCTAATGTGTTGAGGCCATCGTTTTGCCCTCATTTCTAGGTGACTTGACCCCGTGTGCTCTTTAGCCAGAAAAGCGAGAGGCTGCCGCTGGGCCGTGCTCGTCGTCGGGCTCGTCGCACCAAACGCAGCACAGTTTGCTCGATTGCAATTAATTAAGCCCTCACTCACTTTTCCTAGCCGCTTGGGGTTAGCCGTGTTCCAGGAAAGTAAAGATCCGTGATGCGGCTTCTTCCAGCAGTTGGAAAGGCCAAATTACAAACAACAGCATTATTAGTTCACTAAATTATACAGACAGTCAAAACACAGAATTTGCTTCATGGATTCCAGTGGTTCCTAGAGCTTTTGATTCTAACTGTGGTGGTAGCTGAGGGGGGCCAGGGGGGTGGTTGATGGTGTGTGGAAAAGATAATTTTAATTTTGTTGATGGGTTTGGTGGGGTAGAGACATAGTACATCATTGATGGTGGGATTAGAGTCACGATAACTTTGATGGAGTGGAAGGATGTAATAATTCTGTTGACGGTGGTGGGGACGGTTGGTGGTGTAGAGACATAGTAATATTGCTGCTGCGGGTATTTGAGTAGTATTATCTGTGTTGACGGAGGAGAGAGATATAATAATTTTACCAACTGGGGGGTCGGGGTTGTTTGTGCAAGCACGCAACACTGACTAGAAGCTTCATAGAGTCTGCTGACCTCAAAAACCAGCTTCGTCTTAATGTAAGCTTAGCTATCCCGGCTAGCTAGGCTCCTTACATACTTACTAATTGCTTATTTGAAGTGTCAGGTCTCTGTGAGACTTTTGCTGGAACGATCAGTTGTGGTCAGATTAGTGCGGTAGTGTTCGTACTAACCATTCGTGAACTACGGATTGATTAGACCATCGGTCTTCTTGGCGCCAGCAACAGTCTGTCCTCCCGTGCATGATTATGTTTTGATTCAGAGTGTGCACGGAGAGCAGGGCTATTCACAGACGGGTCTATCGTCGATGTGTTTGTGAGGGAGAGAGAACGGGGCAAGGGCTGAGAGAATCAATGTGCTGCAAACAGTTCTACAAAGGAAAAAGATTTTACCCATTTTACATGGTAAAAAAAAATGATGACATTGTGGCGGGACACAACAAATAAATCAATGCATGGGATTGTCTAAATGATATAGCAAAGAAGAAAAAAATTGTATTTTAAAATTTTAAATTGTGATTATTTTCTATAAATTAGGGTCCAGGCCTGTTATTTTGGCCCACTGAACGTAGTTTGCCAGACCAGCAGCAGTTGTGGTTGGGTTCTCCAGTGCATGGGTGCTTGGTGGGGTTTTTTTGGTCTTAATCATCAGCAGGAGTCTGACAAGCTCCAGGGCAATTTTTTACTATTTCCCTCTTTAAACTTCAATTTGTTGGTTAAAGTAGTCTGTAATTATTTTATGACTTATAGAGTTTGTACTATAAATGCTGTTGTAATAGGTATGGTTTGAAAATTGCATTGTTTCAGATTGTGATTTTGATAATACATTGATTCATTTCTAGTATTGCAGCATATTCTGCTGAAAGCATAATACACAGATAGATAGATATATGTGTTTTTCCTAAGAAAATATTTGAGTGGTGCAGCTGCTGTCCCCTCATGACCTCAGCAGGAGGATAAAAATAATGTTTTCTCTCCTTTGTGGAAGCTTCTCTTACATTCCTACTGACTTCTTTCTGTATTTGAAAGTCACGGTGAGTGATGTGTTAACCAGTCATGTTTGTGTAGCAGGAGACTTCGGCCAAATACCGGCTGCTAAGTTGTCATTGTTAATAAATTATATGAATTCTTCCATCTTTTACTGATTGCAGGTTCTGCCGTGATAATAGTCCAGGCTGTCAGGGAGCCACATCACCTACTGTGATTACTTGTAGTGGCTGCTGACAGGAGCTTCCCGTGGCTCTTCCATTCAGATGATGAATTGTTATAGAATTCACAGTCCCGTGTTCCGGGATGATGTAAGGCATGAATTAAGAATACAGTCTGGTTAGGTTGGTATTTAGTTCTATAAAAATACTAAAACTCGGTTTGTCCATTGTATCTCTCTTTAGTGATCAAGAAGGAAACTTCTAGGCCCCAGAATTCTCATCAGTCCTCTCACATATCCTTTAAAACGGGGGGAGCACCTCCTGTTTAGTGTTAACCATTTCAGATCTTTGATCTTCATTACACTGCATCTCAGAAAGTCAGGGAGAAAATGTACAGGCCTTCAATTCACTGAAATATGAAGCTTTACCAGGTTGTAAAGTGTGATAGTTTTGCTCGTGTTGTTGATAGTGTATTAGATCATCATATGTTGCAACTGCTGGACACTAGGGCCTTAATGTTTGCGGCCAGTGGTGCATTGATAAGGATGAGACTGAGAAGTCTGATAACATGACTATAAATAAGGCCAGCCACTGTAGCTGTGTTATTTAAGAGTCAGACGTAGACAAATAGGCGGCCCTCAGCTATTTAACATATACAAATATGAATATAGGATTTTTGGTCTGGGTCATCCTGTACCAGTCATGTTTTTTCTTTGGAAAAAAAAAACTTAAAAAAATGTGTAGCTCCATTTAAAATATTTTATTACTTAATTAAATGTCATATTTTTTTGTGATTTGTATGTATATTATTAACCTCAGCAATTGCTAATTTTTCACTGGATTGGGTTGTAATTGTTGCTAAGCATTTGCAACATGCATTTCTATAAATAATTTTTGCTGAATGTTTACAATGACGAAAGCAACCAAATTTTGAGTCTGTGTAGTATTTTTACAGTTCTCACATCTAGTTATTTGGTCCTACATATCTTGGGAAATATAGATTCAGAGCTGAAAACCACTTTCATTTCACTTTCTTCACTAAATTATCTTATTTTGAAAATCTAAGGGAAAGTGTTCATTTAAATGTAAGTATGTAGTATTACTTCGTTTGCTGCCTAGTGGTTATGGCGTTGACCCTGCGACCAGAAGGCTACGGGTTCGAATCCCAGGACTGCTAGCGGCACCACTGATAAACCTTCGAGCAAACACACACTGCTCCCCAGGCGCAGTGTTCCTGGCTTCCCACTGCTTCACTTGGTGAATGGGTTAAATACAGATGAAGATTTTCGTGCTGTTCACACTGTTTGCTGTGGTGTGTGCACATATGACAAATGGACACTTTACACTTTAATAATGTTTTGAAAAGCAAAATGTTCATAGTTTCCATTGGCTGTAATATTATGTTATATACAAGTAGATATTTTGACATTTGTAGGGGTTTCTATCTGTGTATAACATCTATTGAACCTATTTTTCACTGGGTTCAGAATATAATGGCTTGTAATGGTTTGGTTTCTTGTGTACTCAATGATGTCATCCTGTTGTGTGTCTGGACAGAATATCAGTCTTAGTCCCTGAGCTCAGTACAGCATTTCTCAACTTCGTCACATCAATTAGTTGCATTAGCGAACAACAAAACACGTCTGAATTAAAACCAACTGAAACAGGTGTGGGAGGATTATTGCAGAATGGATTGCAACATATCCAGAAGTATAGAAGATTACAACCATAAATTAATACCTTCATTAAACGGTTTGGTGTGATAGTAATAGAACTATATTAATATTACACAGGATCCCCCTTTGGCTGCTAGAAATTGAAAACTAGTGAAGATATTCATTTTTGAAAATGATACTTAATTTGGGTAAAATATATATATTTTTAAATTCATTTCATTACTGACAACATTGAGCAGCAACTATTTACATAAATATTCTGGAGATGTTCAGTACAAATTTCAACTCAATCCAGCGAAAAATAAGCAACACAGAATCACAATCAAAGAATCACAAAAATGCTGAAGTTTAACCGAAGGAGCAAAATTCAAAAATTGATGACCAAAAAGGGTTTGAAGTCGAGCTAAGATAACTGTTAACTCATAGATCAGGTTACTCATAGTAACCAGTTTCTAAAGTAAGTAAAGTCCAGAAGTTTGAGACTTGTCCTATAGGTTCCCATAGGCCTCTTGTTGTCTTGACTTGAGCTGCTGTCTTGTAGCTGCCAAATTGGAGTGTATTGTGCTTTGATTTTTTTCAAAAATGGATCGGGAAACACATTTATCAAATCGCATGGAGTAAACCCAGACGGGCATCTGTATACTTGGGCCCAACATTAAAGTGTGTGGGAAATATAGCATACCAACTTGAAAGCTGTTAGATATTTTTCAAGCATAGCATAGATTAAGAAGAGTACAAACAGCTTGAAATTGCATTAATATTAAAAGTAAGTACAATCGTTCATTGTTTAGGGGGGGAATTTTGAGCATTTTTTGAAATGGCATGGATTTGAAAATGTGTTTTACTATTATTCTTAAACTAGTCTTGGCATTGTAATATTCCAAAAATAACTATTCTAAATCCAATTTTTTTTTCTCTGACATGTTGTTGAAATAAGAGAGAGAAAGGCTATTTGTATGTATGAGTGTGAGACACGCACAGACAGACACACACACACACACACACAGACAGTGATGATTGTGGTGCCGTGCATATCTGTCAGCCAGGCGCACAGTAGATGGTGGGCACCCACCTCATTTCCTGCTCTGTGTCTGTCTGAAAATAGCCCTGCTTTGTGGGGGCGCAGCCGTGTGGGCCCCGTCTGCGGTGAGGTGCCCAGCAGGTCCTTAATGGAGCGCCACTTCGCCATGGGCGAGCCACCCCCCCCCTCGTGCCCGTGCAGCGCAGCGCAGCGCAGCGCATGCTGTTATCATTTGAGAAAAGTTTCTGGGCCTGTCATCCTTTGTCAACACAGTAGCAGTAGCTGCATGTTCTTTAATTGTGCTGGAAAATGCCTCCCTCCTACCCTGAGAAGATAAATGCCTCTACGTGGTGAAACGAACAGTAACCACAAATTGGTATCTTAAGTGTCGGGCTACCAGCGCATTGACATTCCATGATGAAAGGTTTTGGCTGCGGCGGCGAAGGAATCTAGCCTGCAAGTGGAAACATTTCTGAAGACGGTGCGTATAGCAGCGGCGGCCACGTTCGTTCTGGATGCAGACGCTGTTTAAAGTCGCTGCCTGGAAGCAGAGGTAGATTCCAGTTCGGCAAAAATCCTTGCAAAGCATTGTGTAACTTTTTTATTTTTTATTTTTTTGATGGAATGCGACACAGAGCGCTTTTGCTGGCCTCCAGTTCGTGTGAAAGAACAGTCTGAAAGGTCAGAGGATGATTCGAGTTCACATAACCATTTTTCTCCATTCTGAGAGGCTGCACTCAGCCATTGGTCTCCATCAGAGGAACATAATGGTAACCCTCATTAGCCCCATGCCTCGTTAAAGAGAAATAACTGGAGCTGGTTTTGGTAGATTGAAACTAAGTCAGCCATTTATCTGGCATATGTCTGAGGACAGATGTTGTTAAAAAATGATAAATACACTGATGACCCCTCTCATTTGAAAACTTGTGAGGGGAAAAATAAGAGGTTTTTTTTAGATGTTATCACAGATGTTGAATTCAGGCTGTGAGCTGTCTGCTCTGCTTTACTCCCCTCCTGCCAACTAGAGCTGACAGCAGTGAGCGTTTTTCCAGAACTGCATGATCTGGACAAAATAGTACTAATTAGCAATTATATATTCTTGTGATGTGTTAAAAGAACCTTAGTAAGACAACAATGTGATGTGGTTGGTTATTAGTCGGTGTGATTTAGGTTTATTGGGGGGAACCAGTATGAAAATTCTGGACCAGTACAATTATGGATGGGAATTCTGACCAACCTTGATTTTGAAGGATCTGTAGAAGTTAATAAGTAGATAACACAGGTCAACAGGTCAAAATCATCAGAGATAAGTTTATGTGGGTTTCGTAGTGTTTTTCATGCTGATTTCAAATCTGTGTTTAGTTTTTCCCTAGCAGGTACAGTTTTTGTGATGAAACTAGTTATATATTGCATGATGGTGGTATAATTTGCATATAATAATCATATTATAAGCGTTTTTGAAGAAACAGTGGTAGCTGACTGACACTGATCATTATTTCTATGCCACAGTGTGCGCCTGTCTGACTTCGCACTGAAAATATTGAAACAGTTACTTGATTGGTGCCTGCGGTTTAATAAAAACTGCATGCAAGTCTATTGCAAACTAAAATTTACTCATAATATAAAAAAGTTGATGTGACTGAAAAAAACTGAAAGCAGATCTGAAATCAGCATGAAAAACTGGTTTAGATAAGTGTGTTGTGGTTTCTGATGATTACATTTTTTTTTCCGTTGACCTGTGTAATTAGTGAACTGAAGGGAGGAAAAACGTGCAAAGTAAATAAAATGAAGAATGTAAACCAAAACCACATAGAGGGATACGTTTGAAAACTTGTTCATTTTGGATATTCAAACATATCCTACATAAATCAGTAGGTTTTCTTTATGGATGAACACCAGAGGCTGCAGTTTCAGATCTGCTAATTAGGAGTTAAACACTGTTGGAAGTTGATAGGAGCTCGTCGTCTTCTGCACAGTACTGTGCAAAAGTCTTAGGCTCCTATGCAAATTGTTTAAAGCCATTTTCTCAGTGTGTGATAATGTGTTTTTCTGCTAGCAGAGTTACATTAGAATAAATACAAACAAGGAAGCAGTAAAAGTAAAAGTAGTGGATATTGTGTGAGCTGGTGAGGAGAACACAGGTTTGGTTCCTCATTTCTCTTTGGTTCCTCCAGCCGTTGTTTGAATTTGTGAAATTCCATCAGCAACTTCTGATTTAGTTTAATGATGGACTGATTGAGTCAAAGCAGGTTTCTGATGGAAACTACAAGTAATCCTGGACTTCCACAGGGAACACATTGATTAATTTGTGGTGGCCTAGTGGGTAGGATACTTGAGTTCGAATCCTACCTTCAGCATACCACCTCAGGGTCCCTGAGCAAGACCCTTAACCCCAAGTTGTTCCAGGGAGACTGCCCCCTGTAGTTAGGGAATGGAAGTCACTTTGGCTAAAATCATCTGCTAAATGCCTTAAATGTAAATGTAATATTCTGTATACTGTATATTATTATTATGTGTGTTATTTGTGTTTATTCTTTTCAATTTTATTATTTTCAGTTGTATTTAGTAGTATTAATGTGAAAAAAACACTCATTGCTCATTTTTAAATGTTATTTTCACAGGTGCCCAAGACATTTGCACAGCACTGTGTCTAACAGCTAGGGTAGTCGCACGAAAGCTGCTGTCTCAGCCTTCTAAGGAGATTCTTTACAATGTGCCCTCCATGACATGCTCACATAGAGGTGCTTGAATTTGGTAGTTAAACATAATAATATATGAACACACTGTTGTTGTTTTTTTTTACACTCGTCCATTTGGCAGTTGGCATTGTGCATGGTGACCTTAGGCTTGTGTGTAGCTGCTTGGCCATGGAAGCCCTTGCTTGTGCTTGAAGTTGCTTCTAGAGGCAGTTTGCTGCAGATCTGTAAAGAGAGATGCCACAGAGGATAGGGTTTTAATGTGCTACATGCTGCAGCTCTTGTCGCTCTGTGAGTTTGCATGAGATGTGGTTGTCAAGATACGATACAGTAATTGGACTTATCGGGGGATATCTAGCAAGGAACTGACTTGTGGCAAAGATGGCATCCTGTAACAGTGCAATGTCACTGAGCTCTTTAGCATGACCCACATTCTACTGCTAATGTTTGAGGATTGAGATTTCATGACCGTGTGCTCACACATCTGATGGCAAGGGGTGGGGCCGAAACACCCGAACTTAATCATTATGAGGCGTATGATTAACTGAATACTCAAGAACCCATGCACCCCACCTTGACACATAACATTAACACTTTATTGTGTCGAATTTATTATAAACATTACATTTCATTGTAATAATAACATTGCTATAATAATATATGTAATCAAATGCAAGATGGCCTATAAATAAGCGTTGTTTACCAGACTTCCAGTTTTACCCAAACGTTCTTACTGGTACGGTAATAGCATTTTTCTTTCCCAGATCAGAAATTGAGCTTCAGTTTCTGGTTCAAAGAAAGGATAAAGAATATTGGCTTCTCCACTAAACATTTTCTTGTGCTGAATTCCATGAATACCTCGGCTCAACAAAACACCCACAGAAACAATCATCTGGAGCTCCTCAAGATGCTCTGAACGCACATAAAAAAGCAATTTTGTGATATCAGTATTGCGTAGAGAAGTATAATGACTAACAGACAGTATATTGTGCAGTTGCAGTTAGATCATGTCCTGTTCTCCGATTGGATGCTGCGCTCCTGCTGAAAGGAGCAGCTCGGCTTGACTACGCCTGTCCTCCTGCGGCCAGCGAGGCGATCTCAAATGTGCCTCACAGCCACGATGAGGCCAGACGGGCATGCTGTCTGTGCTCAGGCAGGCTGTGATAGACTCGGGAGTGTCTCCCCCCTTCCCTCGAGTCTCAACACGAACACCCCCCGTCATGAACACTCGGCGCCAGTGGACGCTTGACCGACTTTTTAGGGATTTCTGTCTTCATGATCTTGACATTGTGTCCCACTTCATAGACAGAGATTTTTTTCCCACTGCATGTTTTCTCTCCCATTGTCCTTTTCTTTTTTTTTAAACCAGATTCCTCTCTGTTTGCTTTCAGTGGTTGCAGTTCCAGATTAAATTATTTATGGTTGATTAGTGGCGAGAGGGCAACTGTGTAACGAGAATTGCATTCTGAGGATTAATTCAGTAGGTGGTGCAGTTAATGGTTATTTGGAGCTCACAGTCATGTTCTCGCCATGCTTTTGTGATGTCTGCGCCGTTCCCATGTCTGCTCACTGAATAAATGCTTCCAGACTTTACCATTATTTAAGGTGGAGTTTTTACGCTACTATTACAAATAGCAATGAACTAGAAACAGAGTCCGATTTTTTTTTTTTTGGCATGCAATCACCTTTGTTTTTACAAACGCAGTTTCTGACCTGTGTGTTTATTTGACACTTGAAAGGGAGGATTGACGGTGTTGAGCTGTATGAGGGCAAAGCAGCATGGCTGAAATAGCTGGAATTTCAAAGCTGGAACAGGGCATGTCAAGGAGTTGCACGTACAAGAGCAATTTCACGTGCAAACCTCTTCAACGTGGTGGGCTTTTCCTCTGCTGCTGTCTGTTCCACACTCTTATCAGAAGATCAGATGACACCTCGCTTAACGCACCTGGAGTGTGTGCGTGAAACACCTCTTTTTTTTAATTAGCTCTTACTTGTCACTCAATGAAAGTAGTTTAGATTGGTGGTCGTAAGTAGAAGGGATATTTAATTGAATGAAAATGGAAGACTTTAGAAGTGCAGATTTAGACTGGTTGAAGATGTAGGGCTGCACAGTGTGGGCCTAATGTGATTTTCAGTAAGGTTGTTAGATATTGTATTGGCCTATGAATAACAATAAATTATGTTGAAATTAGTTCTTCTCAGAGTGTGCAGCAAGTATAGACTTTTTATATTGAAATAATAATTGTCATCCCAATAGTAAGCACTGTGCAACTAAAAAAACAAAACAAAAACTCTTTATAATACTCCTTATGGTGATGTAGGTTTGTTGTGACATTAGCAATTACTGTCTCACGTATATGTAAAAGTGGTTCATTATCACGTATATGTAAAAGTATTTCCATATAGCAATGATCTAAATGCAAATATACATGTACAATCAGTAATTACATCATTGATTACACCTGACAAGGGGTGAGACAAACTAGTCAGCTAGTGAACAAGTGAAATATATATATATATATATATATAGATAGATAGATAGATAGATAGATAGATAGATAGATATATAGATAGATATATATATAATATACAACAACAACTTGACAGTAGTAAGTGTAAACTTATTAATCCCAGATTTGTTTATCTCAGTTAAAATTCTGTCACATTGTTGCTCTAATGGAGAGTGTTTGTGTGAGTGTGATGTGTGGAAAACTCAATACACCTTGATAAGTTCATGATATATGATCTTGATTCATGCTCATCACATCCCTCAGTGGAAACAGGTCTGGGGTGAATGTGGGATCAGCTGGGTGTGGGCGACACATCTCTTCAGCCCTGTCTCTGTGAGAAGGCGTGTTCAGGTCAGGTTTGTTTGGTGTAAGGATGTTCGAGTACATCCTTAAGTGAGCTTGTTTTCTTTTGTGCTCCTCATGGTGGGATGACGGAGGCACTGCCGTCAGTGGTTTGTCCTGTTGATGGCAAGTGTGAGTGCTGCGGGGGTAAGATGACTCCAGCACATCTAATCCGCGCCACCTGGCCCCAGCCGAGAGCCAGACGCACTCCGAGACGGAGCTGGAAAGGGAGCCGTCTCGTAAAGGCTGTTCACTCGCTCCGCAGTCTGCCAGAGACGCTTCTCTCCAAACCCGCCAGCTTAATTCTGCATTACTGCCGTCTTCTCTCTCAGCCTGGTGATGTAACTCGCCTTCCCCCGTGCGTTCAGAACCTCCTCAGCGCCTTTCGGGTCGATTAAACTCACACTAACTTCACTGGCTAACTTTTCATGAAGCTGCCCTTGCTGACTTCTTGAAGTTGCCCTGAAAAAAATGAAGTGTGTAAAGGCTTCAGAACAACAGTAGTATTGAAACATTCAGTGTGACAGATGTGATCAGGCTCTGCATGTTCCCTATCTGCGTGTGTGTGTGTGTGTGTGTGTGTGTGTGTGTGTGTGTCTGTCTGTCTGTCTCGGTTGTGTGTGCTCCATGTTGATGGGCTGATGTGGAGGAGGGATGTTTTCTTTCATTAGAGCGGATGATTCCTCTCAGCACATGTATACAGGGGCTTCAGTGTTAAACAAGTCTTTAATAAGTGTTTGTTGAGATAAGGGAAGCTATATGAGCTGTACACGGAGGCTGGTGATGAATCTAGAGCGTGTTGTTCTTACAGGATGAAATTCCCACTCTCAGAGCCCATAATGTAATTCAGTTCTGGCTTTTAGTAGGAAGAACGTGTTTGAGGCATAAAGAAGTATAAAGTTTGTGGACTGCTGTTAATTTTTTTCTTTATTTTCATTTAAGATGAAAACGTGTATCTCAGTTTTTAATCACAAAAGTGTTGGATGCTTCACAATTTTTGACTGCCACTCTCTAATTTGTTCGTAATGGCTAGAGATTTGCTGGACAGGAACCATGCGTGGTCTATCAAAGATTCTGGAAAAGTGAAATGAAAGTATGAAAATATGATGTAGTAAACTGTTAAAAAGGCGTTCAGTGTGACAGGTGTGATCAGCTCATGCAGCTGGTGATGGTTAGGGAGTAGCCCATGCTATCATGGGTTCGAATCCCAGGACTGCTAGTGGCATCACTGAGGTATCCTTGAGAAACCCTTGGTGGGAGCCCATTGCTTTACTCGGTGAATGGGTTAAATACAGAGAACGAATTTCACCTTGATCACACTGTATCCTGTGGTATGGGGTGTTCATGCATGACTTTAACGTGGCAAAAGGTGAATGAATGAATAAATGTGTCCGTCAGGTTACGTTTCTTCATAAGGAGAATGTAAAGTCAACCTAAAATTCAAACTTGGCTTTTTTTTGTCCAGTTAGTTCATGTCTCTGGTCGGGTTTCCTCGGAGAGTGTTGTACCGCGTGGCGAAAATTCTCAGCATTTCCTGTACAGCTTAAGTATCCCGAAGGATCATATGAATTGTAAAATTTAAAAAAGAAAACAATTATTTGTGGCTTCCCACAGGCATCTGTTGCTGAATTCCTGAGCACTTTCTCTGTAACAATTGCTTGCGCACGTGCCTTTGCTTATGTGCAGCAGTCTGAAGTTTTTCCAGCAGGAGGGCTCTATTTGCATGCAAGAAACTGCCATGAACCCCAGCAGGATCAAACAAACAAACACGTGTTTGCAGTAATCACTTTCCAAACGAGAGGAGAAACAGTTTATTTATGAAGAAGTGAACTCAATAAAATGGTATTTAATATGTTCAATTAAATGTTTCCTTGTATTTTTTTTTAATCAGTTCATGTTACAGCGTATAAACTAAAGACTGTGCTGCATCTCTACAGGAGCGTGAAGGGCACAGATGACCATAAAGTGCCACTTTCAGACATTTTTGGACAAAACTTGACCAAAATGTCAGTGATCCCTGCTCACCACATTCAATGAAAAATGTGTCATGGTACAGAAATGCTTTATTGTTACTGAATCATAGTGACTTAAAAAATATGCATTATCATGCAGTTTGCCAACCAAACACTGACGATGCATTCAGAAGATAAATTAATTTAAAATCAGATTATCAAATTGAATCAGTTCACACAACCTTCAGTTTGAGCAGATAAAGAGTGAAACACAGCTTTACCTGAGACCTTCTCTTTTACCTTCCTTATCATTAGTCCGTGCGTTGTGCACTTGTCCTGGGATAATTGTTTCATGAAATTTCCAGTTGCATATTAACAACCACTGACAGGAATATTGGTCTTTGCTAGAAAGCTTGAGCTGTTTTCTTCCTACTGTTGTTTAATGTTGTTCTTTAGAAGCCAGTTCCTCTTCACCATGATTAAAATCTTTCCAACCAACAATAATGTCTTTTATAATAAAACGAGGTGCAGTTTGCATAAGGGCATTTTTAGTTTTGTTTTTGCAGCATTCATATGTAGAACTCATGTAGAACTGATTTAAATTAAAGAATATGAAGTGTCTATAGATAGTACAGTGTATATATAATACATAAAAACAAAGGTGTCTCAGTTCTTGTTTCCGTTAACTGAACACTGGAAAATCTGCCTGACTGTAATGTAATAATTTTTTATTGTTGTGTAATAAGCAAGCTGCTTAAAATGTAATTAATCTCTAGTTCTCTCTGAATTTTCTATCTCAGCACAGCAATTGTTGCCCTTGAAGCATCACGAGCATTGTTACGTTTATTCTTTAAATAAAATTTTTACTTGCCGGTTTTGAATTTCGGTTTAGGTCACGAATTTCATTTTGGTTCCTAATATTTTGTCTGTATAGTGCAGTATCTGTCTCAGAACTATGAGGACCAGTGATGTAGTCCTGGTGTACCAGTTGCTTACCTGTGATACATGTTGCTTGGATATGCACTTGCTTGGGGTTGATTAAGCATGTAATTCAGTTACACCGTGGTCTTGATGCTCTCTTTCACCACTGAGGCCTAAAGTGCTGGATGACCTGAGTCAGCCTGACTGTTTAGCCTTGTATTGCTGTGCAGCTTTCATTCACCCTCTTTGGACTGTTGTTAGAGGCACTCCCATTTTCCGTTGCTTTATCAGAAGTAAAGCTGAGCTTTTAAGCATGGGGGATATCCCTGAGAGTGCTGCCTTACTGTAGACCCCTCCCTTTCCCCTAACTGGAGATATTTGTACTTACATAACTCGACTAAGCCCTGCCTGGCTGCTGTGTGCTGCTGTGTGTCACTCTGGGTAAAAAGATGGCTGCTATGCTCTCAGCCAGGCTCCATTGTGCCGGCCACACCACAACAGAATGCATGCTTGTACAAAAACGCACAGGGGGACATGCATTTGACATGTGTCTGTCATTGAGCTGTACTTTTGCTCAGGATTTGGCTTGTCCTGTCACAGTGTGGAATGGGTCGAGTGTCAACAGTGTCAGATTTCTGAGGGTTGCTGATTCCTACACTTTCAGGTTCTGTGTGTAAAAGGTGTCCTGCTGCCCTGATCTGTTTTCATGTGTGTGTGTATGTGGGCTGCACAATGCATCATCTGTGAATTGTTATCACAGTATAGGGTTTTAGGCTATTTATAATAAAAGACTGAAAAAAGACTGCAAATGACTGCTTTAACAAAAGTGTTTTATTGCATTTTATGATCATCCTGACCAGTGACTTTCATAATGTGTCTCTGTCGCTGTTCTAAGCACTCGTACACTGTAAGACCAATTGATGTTGACACCCATCAGTTCAGATGTTTAAGCCACACTGATTATTAACAGCACATAGCCGTGCGGTCTACAGACGAACACTGGAAGTAGAATGGATAATATTCACAAGCTCAGGTCATAGGCACTTGACATGAATTGTGACAGTATGTGATGACCAACTGTAAGTGCTGATGCCATTGTGAAATGGAAGCATATAGGAACTGCAGTAGCTGAGCCACAAAGCTTTAGACCACCACTTTCATAAACATTCATAAACCACTACAGGGTTACAAACCATGATAAACTGTTTATGAAATGGGTTTCCTTGGCCAAGCAGCTGAACAAAAGCCCGAGATCCCTAAACACAATGCCTAGCGTCGGCCGGAGTGGTGTGGAGCACTCTGCCAGTGTGTTCTCCGGAGTAGCGAATCATGCTTCACTATCCAGCAGTCTAAAGGATTATCTGGGTGTGGTGGGTGCTAGGAGAACACTAATAGGATGCATACTGCCAAACGTGACATTTGGTGAAGGAGGGATAATGGGCTGGGGCTGTTTTTCAGGGTATGGGCGTGGCCCCCTATTTCCAGTGACAAGTTAACGTTACAGCATACACAGAAATGAGTATATGTTTCCAATTTTGTGGCAGAAGTTGGGTAAAGCACTTTCCCATTCCAACATGACTGTGCTCCTGTGCGCTCATGGTTTGATGAGTTTACACAGAACCTGTCAGGTCTCACAAATGGTCATTTTAGTGCATGGGCACAAATTCCCTCAGACAGTCCAAAATCTTGTGAAAAGCCTTCAGCACCAATGGTTTTGGAATTGGGTGTCCATTTGGCTCATAGAGGTGTGCTAGTCAGGTGTCCAAATACTTTTTGGCCATATAGTGTAATATTCAACTTTGTTAAAATGTTAGATTAATGCAGGCCCGTATTTAATCCCTTCCACTGAAGGTTCACCATTGGGCTTTTAATTTATTTTACAGCTATCACAGTTAGAAGACACACACATGATTTTTGTTTGTGCTGTTGTATTTGTAGTGTGTCTGTCTTTGTTTGCTCGTTTTAGTGAAATGAAACCATGACAGGTTCAGTGTTTCTTCTAAATTTTTCTTACATTTCCTGGTAGACCCTTACTGCCAACTGGGTATAGTCAAACACGTGTGTTAAGTTTAGAGTTGGATATAGATGAAACATCACGCAGTGATACAGAGCAGTCACAAATGTAGTAGTAGTAGTAACAGCTTCCAGTGATGTATCCGATATACCACACTAGGACTGTAGCATTCTCAGCTGAAGGAAGAATGACATTCCTGATATTGACTTTGCTATGTGTTCTGTGCGTCTTGTGTGTCTCAGTTTCCCAGTGAGTGAAGAGACCCAGACGGACTGGCAAGACTGGATTAGCCCTCGACCACAGGGGGTGCTATGAACACCTGAGAGTTTTGTCTCCACCCCTTTCCTGTCACTCATCCAGTGGGATCAGTGACCAGTGGATGGTGTTTTCCCATCCAGGGAGCGGTGAGGTTCTGGCCACGCCCTCATCTACCTGGACACACCAACGTCTCCTCTGGACCCTTCTTCTACCTCTCCTCTATCCTCACACAGTTGCCTAAGAGAGAAAGGCAGCAGAAATGAGTTCCCACAGTCACCCAGGTAAGAGCGGGTTACTCCTCTCAGCATACCCTGTTAATTACTTTGACAACATCGCATCTGTAGTGATGAAAGGGACAAAAATTTTAGTTGTTCAAACCTGACTTCTCCCTTTCTGGGGTTCAGAGAATCTGATGAGTTTTGTTGTTCAACCAAATGTGACAGGAGGGGACCATCAAACCGTCCTGCAGGATGACCAGTCACACAGCAGTTTTATTTTTTGCGTGTGTATGTGCAGACACTGTCCAGAAACTGACAAAATCGAAACCATGTGCTATGTGCCAGAGCACACCTTACAAAATCCTGAAAGCTGTGACCAAATTGGTTTAAAATAAATATTACAAAGTCAGTGTAATTCGATAGGAGTTTCTGAGTCTGAAACAATGACATGAAGTTTTTTAGATTTTACAATTTTGCCCTATTGCCAACAGATGCATTTCAGTTCCAGTTGCAGTCCTGCTTAATTTGGATGTAGTGAAGTAATGGTGCTGAATTACTTGAATTCAGTCAGATTTGGTGTAAAACACTAGACATGAAAAAAATCCATTACCCTCAGAATGAACATTTTTACCCATTTGGTGCACTGTGTGTCTTCTAGCAGATTAAACCCCGGAGAAAGAGAAGAAATATTATGATGAGTGTGTTTTTGGCTTTATCAACCCTTAACCCCTAACCAGAAGAAAAATGTGTGAAAGGCAACATCCAGCTCCAGCTGCCGTTCATCAGTTCTGGGTCATGCTTTGTGTTGTTAAGTGATTCACTGGAATCAAATGAGAGATGTGTGTTTCTGATATCCTCCTCCTAAAGGCGGGGCTGATAACAGTTATGTGGTAATGCAATCTCCTGAAAATTGAGGCTCAAAGCAGAGACAATCTCCGGTTTCAGTTATGGCCATCCGTAAATAAAACTTTTGCGATCCAGAATTCTGTCATTTACAAACCAATTTCTCTTGGCAGTGGAGGCTTGCCTTTCTCTGCTGCAGGAAAGGCACATGATGTGCCTTCGGGGCTAGAGTAGTAGGCCTTGAGGTGCCAGAAAACTCTTTAGATTTCTGTCCCTGATCTGTTCCTGCAACACTGCCAGGGTTCGCTTTGCCAACTGTCATGAGAAAATTGAGGCTATTTTAGGCGGTGGTTGTAAGTAATGTCATTTTTTCCTGCTCTTTTGTCCCCCCCAACCTTTTATTTATATATATGTTGTTTGTTCCTAGTTGTGTGCAGAAAATAAGAAGACTTGATTTCCTCTTTTTTTTTTTCTTCATTTATTTTTCCCCAGATTTTTGTTCTCATTACCCGCTGTGTGGACATTGTTAGGCTGTGCTCATTTTCTTGCCTGTGGCTATTTCTCCAGGGCCCTTCCGGATTGAGTCATGCCTCTGCCAGGTTGAGCTATGTTCAGGTCTTTTGCCCATGCTGTCTTTAAATGCTGCTCAGGGATGCTTTACAACCCCCCTGAGCTCAGTTCCACTGTTTTGTCAGCTTTTACGGTAAAGGCTGAAGGTTTAGTCTGTCCCGAAACTGCCTGGGTCGCCTCCAGAAGGCCTGCTGTTCCAGGGGCACTGCTGAGATGAAGGTATTATCTTTAACGTTTGTTTCCCCTATTACCTTCGGAGCCACTGCAAATGTAAACACGGACCAACACTGCAAACACGAACCATTTTGCCTTCCTAGTCTGGATCTTCCACTTGGACAGTGGCTAGCAGAACTACAAACATCAGAACTACAGTACCAACAGTAGTAGTTGGAGCATCTTTGAATGTGGACAATACATTTGGATAAGAAGGGCATAGAGCCTCAGATATGACTTTCCTGTTTTTGTTGTGCTTGATACAGTAGAACGCAATATTTCCTGTGTCTGTCGCCTCACTGTATCTTTTAAGCATGAATGATTTACAGGCCGCCTTCTTCAGAGGGCCATTTTACATCCTTCATTTATTTGCAGAAGGGACAGGGTAAAGACCCTTGGTTTTCTGAACTTATATGGCATATATGGTTTTCTGTATATGCGCTCTGTACTCAGTCAATAGGCCGGGTGAGCGTTGTGAAGCTCATTACCAGATCATTTATTTCCCTCCCGGCAAAGTTTGAGTGTCATCCAGGCCTTGGTGGCCGCTCCTGCTAATCCAGGCTTGATCTAATGATTTAATCACTTTTCTCTCTTTGAGCTGGTTTGAAACCTGTGCCTGATATTACCACGAACATTCATGGCCTGTTAAGCTGCTTAAGGAAAGAGCAGCTTCAAACAAGGATCCCTGACATTACGGGCCATTTCCTTCCAGATCTCATCCTCATTTTAACTGATCAGATAAACAGGGCTGGCCATTCTGATCAAATACCAGTATTGTCTTATGTTGATGTCAGCATTTAAATTCCATTGCTATGTTCTAGATTTAGATACTGTAATGTATTAAAGAAGCCACCACAGGCATGTGGAAACCAACTGTTCATCTAGAACAGATAGGTAAACATTTGAAGCCAAATGAACATAACTCATTGAGGCAGGCAAGAGCACCAGGTTAATCCTAAATGTACATCTTTACATTGAATAGGGTGGGTCATTCTGTTATTCTGGTTTGTTTGCCCAAAAAATGCAAGATTTAAAAAATTTGTACATTCTACACATTTTTTGGCCAGTAAATCCAGTAGCAGAAACTGGATGGAAGCTCCAGATCTGAGGACTTATGGCATAGTGTATGGTGGTCATAGACTCAGTGGAAACTGCAAATGTTAGAAAGGAAATATGGCAAGCAAATAGAGCAAAATACTGTGTGTAGTGGAGCCTTTGAGTGTCTGGTGGGAATACGGTCACAATCAGTTGGAAAGTGTGTGACATCTAGACTTTTAATAATCTGTTCAGACTTTAAAAAGTAGTGTAATGAATCCATGGCTTAAGTGTGTGACAGCCTTTCACTCCGCCACCTCCCACCACCGAAAGGCCTAAAAGAAGGTGTTCTAACAAGTGGTGTCTGTCAACACGATCCTTTATAAAATCCTGGCAAAATCTTCAGGAACTGCTGTGTATAAATCAAATTAAACTTTGCTGCTTCACTTGTGGACGTTTCTTCAGTTTGTGATACTGACTTGCTCAGCAGTGCCTCTCACAGTAAAAGTTATGGATCAACTTTACTGATCAACAGCAGCCCTCTCTGCCCCGATTTTGTCCGTCCGCGTGTGTGTGTGTGTGTGTGTGTGTGTGTGTGTGTGTGTGTGTGTGTGTGTGTGTGTGTGTGTGTGTGTGTGTGTTTCTTTATGCCTGCAGTGAGTGGGCTCAGTGGGCAGGAACCCTTGTCCCTGGAGGAGATAAAAGCATGCAGAAGATGGCCGCCATGGAATTCAAATAAGTCCTGTCTTGCTTTTTGTCATGTCCTTGTTTGCTCACTGCAAGGGGGCTTTGCATGTGGAATGGTTTCTACTTCGAAGTGGCATCAGTTGTGTTTTAAAAACAGCAACTTGGTTTATTTTTCAGATGGCTTTAGGTTTTTTGAGTCCTTGCCCCATGTGCTGTTGGGCTTCAGCATTTTGCAGGATATTCCAGAAATCCCCAGTTGTTTGCCTCACGCTGCACGGTGTACAGATGTACGGTTGGTGGAATATAAGTATAATAAGTGTGTGTGTGTCTGTCTCTCTCTCTCTCTCTCTCTCTCTCTCTCTCCCTCCCTCTCTCTCTCTCTCTCTCTCTCCCTCTCTCTCTCTCCCTCTCTCTCTCTCCCAGACAAGGCTGGAGGCCCAGACGTCACAGCTTTATTCGTGCCAGTATATATTTTTTCATGCTTTTTAATGCTAAATTATTAAGAAAAATATAATTTACTAATTTTGTAACATAAATATTAATGTTAATTCAGCTACATTTCCATATAAAAAATAACTATTCATGTTTTGATACTGTGGAGAGAAACACAAAGAAAGCGTGTCTTGGGATGGTGAAATACCCCTGTTGTCAGAGGCGGGAGGTTTGAAAGTAGCTAATCCGAGAACGCATATTATTTTTCCTTGTTGCTGATTGGCTGCTGCCCTTTGACCCAACTGCAGTCCAGAATTTGCCCCTGGAGCGTCTCGAGTGTTCTTGTGTTTTTCGTTTTGCTCTTCTTAAAGCTCTGTATTTTTATTACTGTAAATTAAATGAATTTATTACTATATTTAACCTGCTTATACCAAAGAAAACGACAGCGCATACCAAAGAAATTAATATTTTACATTCTAGCACTGCAGGAGTTCAGTGTAAACTGTACAGTACGAATACAGGTTTACCTTTACATTTTCCTGCAGGGTAATATATTAAGCTTAGTTTAAAATGAAACTAAAGTGTTTTGGGAGCGTATTTGGCGATGAGCGGGGGTTTACTGTATATATATTTTTTTGAAAGTGCAAGTATCGTAGTGGGAATTGGATTATATAGTCAACAAGACCCATTCTTCCTTTCATTCTTTTCAGAAAGTAGCCCTTGAGCAGTAGCAAAAGCATGATTTTACTTCTCAGTTTTAGATTGCTGAAATAAACAGAGGCATTCGGTGCATACTGTAAATTCTCAAACTGTCAAGGTTCAATGATCTGAGTTTGATAAAGACGTGTATAATCTTTTAGTACTGAGGGATTTTATTTTTGTCATTTATTTGACATTCAAAATAATGGGAAAAAAGTCTGAAATTCTGGCTCGCACCTGTTGACAAACTGTAAATTCAACATAAATCCAGTTATCATGTAAACATGTTTTACATTTCAGTGTAAAGGTTTTGATTGTTAATTGAGTATATAGCGTATCTTGTGCTACTGTATGTGCCATGTCTCTTTTTTTTTAAGGGAAATAAAGCCATCAAATCAAAAATACAGACATACATCTGTGGCTAAACAGTGTAAATTGAATGTAAATGCAGTGAGTAATAATATACGCAGGTTTTTATATTTTAATTGATTTGATGTAAATTGAGTGTATAAAAAAACAACAAGGAAAAAAAATAAATGAAGGCAATGCATGCTGGGTGTCTGATGCTAAAGCAGCGCTCTAGATTCTGAATCAGATACAGTTATGATTTTTTTTTTTATTTTTTTTTTAGGTGAATGTGTACTATTCTTGTCTTGCACTATAAATGTTACTTTCCTGCTCTGACTGTATTTCGTGTACTGTCTGGGCTACCCCCCTGTCACTCTGAGAAAGTACATATGGTGCCACCCTCCAAATCCCAGCATCCCCACCCCTCCCCGGAAAGTAAACAGGGCAGAAAACCCCACAATGGCAGTGCCATTCTGTTCACTGGCTGCACAAGAAGGACCGGAGCTGCGGTCTCTACTCAGAGGAATGTGATGGCTGAGGTTTCTCTTATGTCACCTGCATTAAAGATTACTTGTATGCACTTGTGACTACTTGTGATGCCACACTGCAGACTGCTTTCATTGCTTTACTCTATGCGTGACTGAAGTCTTTCTTCAACAATTCTTTCTTTGGAAATGCTCAAAAAAGCTGCGAGGCAAATGCTTGCACATCCTTAAAAGAACAAACGGGTTGGAAAAGTGCTTTATCTCCTCAAGCAAACACAGATACCTTGCTTTATTAGATTTTTTTTTTTTTGTTGTTTGGCCCTTTTTTTGGACAGCAAACGTCTTCGAGTTAAACATTAAACATCACTCCTGCGCTGAAGCCTCGTGGATTTCCAAGAAACTGGAACATTATCAGTCCTTTGTAGTTGCAGTGTTTGATGGCGCCATTATAAATGTATGGTTTTATAACACTGTAAAATGTTTGCTCATGACTAGATGATAATCTGTTCAATATTCTGAACATTTTTCTCTCGTCTGCCTGACTCTGCAATACAGTTGTATTGATAATTTTCAAAATGACAGTATGAGATGTGTCGGTGCACTGCTGGCTGCTTGGAGATTTTGGTGCCTTGTTCTGGGGAACAGCCATGCCGTTTCAATGCTGAACCTTGTAATCTCTGCAGGACAGTGCTATAGCAACTGCTCCACCCAATCTGCAAACATTCGCACTCTGACACTGTGTGGTGTTATAGGAAGCAGCATTATTTATTTATTACCTCTGTTATTTAAAAAGCCCACTTTTTACCAAAGCCTCTGACTGGTAAAAGACCACTGGTGAGTGGATATTTCCCCCTCCCCCTGTCACTTTCCCCCCTGCCTCGCTCGGCCCTGGCCCCCGTCCTCCCTAGACTGCTTTGCTGGGTGGCGTAGCCCATTGTCTGGCTGTCTTTTTTTACGTCCCTGTCTGTGGGGGCTGCCTGGTCTGGGCAGCTCTACTGACGTCAGGGCCGCTAATCTGCAGGCTTTACTGCCCCAAACGGCTGGCACTAATGATGTCTTGGCCCCAGGGCACACGGGTGGAGAACGCAATTCAATCCAGTTGTCGACGCCAGCATTCTGGGAGCAGGACGGAGCCAGTGGCCCAGCTACTCGGCATCAGGCACGTAATCGCAGGCTCACCATCGCTGCTCTGAGAACAGCTGCCAGGTTCCTTTCTTTAGAACCTTTGCAGCCTTAGTAGTCCGTAATGTTTGGATAATGATTGATGCAGCCTGTGAAAGTAGTGGAACTGCCCTGTACTAAATTAAAAGAACATGTTGATATACAAGTTACAGAATATGATGCAGAATGTTAATATGAACGTTTTGCTGTGTTGGTGCTTTGTACCGTAGAGCCTCATGTTCGTTTTTATTTTATGACATAAACTGGGCTAATCCGACTAATACCATTCCATTTTGTATTCTCATGTTTACAGTTACTGACAATATCTAGGTTCGGTAGGCCAATTAAAAAGTGTATTTTCTTTTTTTTTCCTCTCCTGGCTTTTGGGTGGAATGTTTTTCATCAGTAATCAACAGCATTCTTTTTTTCTTAATTGGTTAATAAAGTAGGCAGCTTTTCATGCTTTAAATGTTAGTTTTGAGCTGCAAAACATAGAAAACCTTTATATATCTATACAAGTATGACTATGGTTCTAAAAGGATGTTCTGTTTACAGGGTGGATAGGTTTGAATAGCTGAAACATTTCTGATCATATTCACTTTACGTAGTGCATTAATCTAGCACAACCATAGCAAGGCATTAGTAAAAGGTTATTTAATGTTTTTGGATATTTTTGTAGTTGTGTTGGTTGGATGCGGGCCTTGTGTGTCCTTGGAAATTTGAATTACGCAGCTTTGGCTTGAGAGGCGTGTGTCTTGGTTTCCATGGTATAGGTTTTGCTTGCAATTGTTTAGACCTGTTGTTTAGAACTTTTTGGGTGGCTCCGCTTACATAAGTAGAGGATGTAGGGCTGGTTGCCATATTCTAAATCAGCGGGTCACTTTGTACTAGTTTGTTTTTTTAAACCAGTTTCATTTTCAATCACTGTTTTTGTTTGCCATAGCATGTTGTGTCAGATTCCTGGCTCTGTAGATTGCAAATTACAGTAAAAAGGGGTGGTAACTGTTCACTCCAGGGTCTTGTGATCTTGGCCTTAGGTCACAGCTGTACAGAAATGCTTGCATTTTCTGCCTCTTACACAGCCCGGCAGAAATGCCAAAGCACTGATTCGGCCTGATGCCTTTGGGTTGATTTGGGAGGGTTTGTGAGAGGGCAGGAGTTTTGAGCCAAGAATTTGTGCATCAGTTTGGATGAGGAGCTCGTCTTCGAAGATTTGTCTGGATGTTGGCAGAGTGAGCTAATGCCCTTTAGATCCTTTGGAACTGAACTGAAATGTATTTTTGCGTGCAGTGAACATGGTGTTTAGGTTGGGGCCGTCTTAAACCAGATAGGATTTGATGGTTCATAGATTTTATGTTATTTGGTGATAGGACTTGAGTCATTCTTTTTTTTTTCTCTTGTGTGAATACTTGATGAATTCAAAGCTATTATTATGTATTTGATGTAATTTATATTGCAGACACCTCAGCCCATACCTCAGATGTTCTCACTGAAATCTTTTGGTGTACTGCCCTTTAACATGTTCTGAACATGCAGTTGCAGTATTCATACGCATTGGTGGAGGAGTGCTGGCCTTTGCCCTCATAGATTTTGTAGTACCATGTGTAAAAATAATTTATAAATCTGCTGAGAGAAGTTGACAGCTTGATCATTAGTCCTGTCAGATGTGCTTTGCTGTCCACCATTGGCTGTCAGGATATATGGAGTAGAGTTCTCCCAGTTTGCATCAGAGCCAGTCAACAGCATTAAATCAGACGACAATAAGTGAGCAATAGACTTTACAGCAGGGTGAACAGTCTCTGAATCTACATAAATTAGCAGATTGGCTTATGTGTGGGTAGGCCTACTGTCTACAGTCTGAACAGATTTGGTCTATAATGCCAATATTAATTGTTTGCTTAGGTGTTTCTTCAAAACAATCCTATACATTTTCAAAGGAATCTACTGATCTGATCTGTATCTACTGTGTCTGTGGCATACTGTCTGTGAGCAGTTTTGATGAAGGGCTGTGCTGAATAAAATGTATGTTCCCCCTTAAATGTACATTCTCAGTACACTGTGATTGCTTTGTTTGCTGAAAAATAAACAGGGTGTCCATGTGTCATTATAAAGCAATATTCGGCAGTCTCAATATTCTCCACAAGGTGGCAGTATAAGCACTCAGATTGCTTTTGTACGCACCATTAAAAGAGAGGAAACCCACACAAGCAGGATCTCAAGAATGCGTGTATGTTTGTAAAATAACACATTTCTGTTAAAAGTGGTGAGTCATGGGAAAAGTGTATATGATTACTTAGTTGTCATATCATAACAAAATGTAATTAATAGTGGCTGTCCTACTTTTGACTTTATTACAACTACTACCTATTGGCTTCTAACACAAATTTATTTTAGTACGGGCACGTCAACGCATTTAACTTATTGTCTATAGTAAAGGCTGTACAGCACTTATGTGGCAGGTAGTATTCCTTCAAAGAGCCACTAAAATGGGTGAGGATAATTCAGTTTGCCATGTTTAAAGAGTGTGTCTTTTCCGCTGTGGAGAAGTAGAGCATGGGGGAAGCAAGAAGCCTTTTGTCGGTCCGGTTCTTGGGTGGTGATCCTGGCTCGAGGGACCATATGTTGCTCTGACTCTACAAGTAGGTTACACGCCTAGTTTAGGTGCGCTTTCTCTCTCTCTCTCTCTCTCTCTCTCTCTCTCTCTCTCTCTCTCTCTCTCTCTCTCTCTCTCTCTCTCTCT
>JBBIGA010000002.1:21023555-21044953 GCA_037576975.1 Alestes dentex
TCTCTCTCTCTCTCTCTCTCTCTCTCTCTCTCCCCCCCTCTCTGTTTCTCTCTCTCTCTCTCTGGCTCTTTCGTTCTCTCTCGTTCTCTCTCTATCTATCTAACTATGTTTCGGAGAACAGCTGTGGGCCGTATGTCAGCACGACACCCCCGCGTTCCTCCCCCTGAGCGTGTTTTCATTTGGCTCTGACAGCTTCATTGGCCTTCTTTGTCCCTGGGAGGCCCCTGGGTGGAGAGCCGCAGTTGTCTTTACCCTGGGAGTGCTCGGTCTCTGTGGCAGTGCTGGCCTTTCCACAAAATTCCTGCCTCTTGTTGCTCCAAAGCAAGCCAGTTTCGTGAGTCCTCCTTCTACAGGAGGCTGTGTTGCAGCCTGTCTCCAGACGTGACCTTCGGTGTGTTTCCAGCATCTGAGTCAAGGGCTCACTTGAACATTCTTCACACCAGCTTTCACAGCAGAATGATCACTTTCACTTCAGCTGAATGAGTTAGTCATCTGTAGGGAAGGACAATATTACTACATTTGTCTTTATTGTGATGAACTGGTATTTTAAATCACTATGTGACATTCTGCGCATATCATTGGTGTCGTTACTACTGAAAGTAGGCCTCTCACAGTGGAATTTAGCTGATGTCTTTTTTGTCGTTATTTTTATACAACTTTAAAATGGGTCCCTTACTCATGAAACAGTGTAGTGTTCTGTTTATGATACACTCAGATTGTGAAACAACAGCGCCTATGGAAAATAATTGCGGTTAGATGAAATAGTAGTGATAATAATTACAATCAGGCAATCATGTTATAATCCCGACAACCGAAAAACATTGCATAACTGCGTGCTTCCCTTCAAAGAGAGCATAATTAGTCACGTTTAATTAGATTTAGTGCAGAGACTTAATGCAGCACACACAAATAATTTGTTCTCAGTTTTTGTTAGTTTGTTGTGGCCATACTGGTTCTTTTTTTAGCTTTACTTGTCAAACCGCAAAAGTGTTGTATATCGTGAATACAGTACTGACGAGTACACTTCAGCTTGATTTGTGCAAGTTTCAGTACTGTCTTTGTTGTTAAACTGTCAACTTAGATTAAATGAGGCCTGCTCAGTGAACCTCACCTGAACCGAAAGAGTGCAGTCATATGCAGAATTAACCGGGAGAGCTCGTTGAACAGAAATGCAAGAAAAAGGCCTGTATTTTCTGCATGAAGGCCACTCCAATGCACAAAGGCCATTGCACTGTATGTTATTTTTTGTATAGGAGGGTAATTGCACTGTCACTGCTCTTTCTAAAGCTGTGATTTAAAGGAAGGTAGGGGAGCAAATGTACCATCTTGCAACCACACTTTTAGATGTGCCACAATTTTATGGATTCTACTGGATCAAGGCTGCAGCTAGAGCCACTAGGCTGTGCAGGGTTACAGTGGTAGGTTAATGGCTTTCTGCAGCTTCGGCAGTTTAAAAGCTCTCTGATGGACAGGCCAAGATGAGGGCAAAGGCAGGATTCTCCTCCCTATTTCTTCAACAATAGAGGCTTTCTATTGCGGGCTTCATTGGAGCCCAGTGAGCATATACATGCTATGAGCTAACCATTGTAAGGAAGCCATCAGTGCTGTGTAGAATTTGTTTACAGTGTTTGACAGTCATGTTCAATTGAACACTCGGTGCCCCCTGTTAATCACTGCGTCTTTATCATTTCCTGATATTTGTTTCTGCAAAGACCTGTAACTTCTCCAGTAGAGAATGAAGCAAGGTCCACCCCTCGTGATGCTGACCACGTAACCTGTGAGTCATTCCATTGCTGGGTTGAGGTGAGAGATCTGTGCACTGTCCCTTATCCGTTTGGATTAAGCAGCGTTTGGAGTTAAAAAGGTCCCCTGCACCATTAGTGAGATGAGCCATGTCTGGCAAGTGCCATATGTCGGAGTGTGACACTGTTAACAAGACTAAAGCTGTTAAGCCCTTCATCCTTCTGGAGAGGTGCATGACACCAGCAAGAACGACACCACATGCCCTTAGATTGAGTAAATTACAGTCTGGATGTCTTAGAACTCTTACTGACGACTTTTTTAGACATTACTGCCTTATTGCTTCACCTTGTAGGCAATGCAATTAGAGACTCTGGGCTATGTTTTCCATGTACATTTAGAGTTAGCCCTTACTTCTGACCACAGGACCACTGTTGGCTAGGTTTTTTGGTTGACTGACCGCTGTCAATGCAGTAGTAACACTGATGTTTTAAAACCACAGCAATGCTACACTGATACATGCTACAAGTCCACCACCTAAACAACATCTGGTGAGCAGTGGTGTTACCAATACCCCTTTCTACAGTCAGTAAATTGGATACCTAGACTTTACTTCAAAAGTGGGCCAAACGTGGCCAGTGAGTAAAGCTGAAAGACACAGGCACCTAGTAAACTAGCAACTCATTCGGATTAAAATTTTGTAGCACGTTATTGTAGATGAGCAATAAATGTCTAGACTCAGGTTAGGCCCAGTGTTATGACCTCTGTGGTTGGAGGAAGACAGTCTGTGAAACTCACAGAATGCTTGACTGAGGCTACTTTGAAACCTGGCCTGTGCTGGCACTTGTCATGCAGGAGAGATTTTAAAGCAACCATTTAGAGGTAATGATTCTCTCATTCACAAAACAACTTTCCTGAACCCTGTCACCTGGTCACCCGTTTAATAATGCACCGAGCCGCACGGTTTTGGACTGAAACTGTGAGTATCTAAATCATCTGCATTTAGGAGCTTGGAGGGATGTTTAAATGTAACAAGAACATGCATCGCTTTCCTTGGCTTTACAGAGGCATGCCGCTGTCTAATGGGTTTCTGGGTTTGATGCTTTCTTAGCAAGTTTGAACATTTTGACACCGCAAAGGGGAAGCACTCTGGCCATTCACTGAGTCCTGTGGCCTCTGCAGGCCTGACCAGCCAAACCACCACCACAGTTCTTGCCTGCCACAGCTGTGGAGAACATATGAGAGGATACTGTCTAGGACAACAAGGGTGGTACAGTGACCTCAAAGCAGAATGAGCAGCAGCATGTGGTTCACCATCGTTTGAAGGATCATATGCGATCAAATGTCATTATATTAAGACATTGCTGGTATAAATATGGAAAACAATTTTTTTTCCCTTTGTTCCCTCTGATGATCAAATTTGAGTTTGAGTGTCCACGCTCCTGAATGCCAGATCTTGTTTCTCAGTGAAGGCATATTGCACATGGAGAACACATGTTGAAGGATGCTTTTATTATAATAATAGTTGATGAATATAGAGAAAGAAATAGAAAGCTTTTTTTTTTTTTTTTGGAATGAATGGCCATCTGCAGAGTGGTTTGTCATCCTCCCACACCCTTTTTTCCCACCGACACCAGTGCAGACTACCAGCACAGGGCACCTCACCGCAATAGGAAATGGCTCTTACAGCTGGGAAAATATTTGCATGCTGTGGAATGGTTTAGACAGGGAGTTGTTGAGTTAACTGGGCAAGATTGCAAGTAGACAAGGCAACCACTTCATGCTGGTTAGGTCCTGTTTAGAAGAAGGTTTTGTCGTTGATTTTATCTCTCTGAGCAAAGTAAACAGGTCAAAAGTTGAGTATGTGTTAGACAGAAATGTGAAAGTTTGTATCAACATGTGGTCAGCTTTCCATGTTCGTAGGGGCGTGTTTGTCATAATAGCTGTGACCTATAATAGGGGATGTATGTATGGGCTCAGCTTTTGCTTTTTGTGTCATAAAGGGAATTCCAGCATGCATCTCCGAGCATTGCATGTAGCAGGAACCTGTATCATTAACATTTCTCAAACTGGACTGGTGTTAGACACTAAAATCTTGCAGAAACCACTTAACTTTCATGTTGGGCTCAGTGTGAGTGAGAGTAAGTCTGGGCAGGCCAGTGTGACTGTGATCTCAGGGCACCAGTGATTCATAGAGCAGCTTTAATTAGTGCCCGTCATATCCAGAGTTTCACCCACGCTGCCTCAGACGTGATGACATTAATGAACTTCCCTGCCAGTGCAGTTAGTGAGCACGCTTTGCTGTCGCATTTTGGCCCAACAGGTCTCATTAAGGCCGTTGATGGGTGAACTGCCTGAAGAGCGGGAGTGCTAACTGCTTCGAGAGCTAACTCAACCCCCAGGGCTTTTACAGGTCCCTTGTGACACTGCGTCGCAAGCTTCTCTTTTCCACGTCCCATTGACCAAATACAAAGTGCTTTGCTATTCGTGACACCCTCTGAGCTCCCTTTTTCACCAGTCTTTTGTTTGTGTTAATGCATGTGTGTGTTGGAAAGGATTGAAAAAGTTAATGCATGACAGGACAAAGAGAGTGCATAAAGGTCTCTCCACTTACACGAGTGCTATTTCTGTATATATGTGGGGCTCATTTGCGTGACCTGTGCATGAATGTCACTTGTTCGGCACCCTCTTTGACCTTAAGGTTGCCATTGTCTCAGATTTTACTGTGATGCTGCAACATGCAATAAATGAGATGGAGATGAATCAAGATCCAGAACTCATCAGTGGCTTCCCAGCCTCATTGACGCAGTTGTCGACTAAATTCAGTCCTTGGTTTGAGCAGATATTTGTTCAGTGTTGTCATTTGCTGGAACTAACTGCGTCCTTTTGCACGAGGCTGTTTACTGACTGTGTCGTCTTTATGTAAAATCACGAGATTAGGGGGAAATGTCCCATTTGCCCCATATGTTGTCAGCAGTGCACAGTATTACTATCCCAGAGGTTTTGCAACCCCATTACATTAATCCAGTGAAACAATGTCGTAATAACAAAAACGACAGTGAGGTCAATGTACGGCATCATCCCAGATTATGCTGTTTGCAGCGTAATCGCCCTGTCCACTTGTCCTTTCTGACGTCAGTGTGGAGAGCGGTCAGCAGAAAGCTAGGTCAGTGTGAGGATTGAGGACAGGAGGTTGGGGGGGGGGGTCAGAAGGACTCTGAATTCTGGCCTTATGGTGATGCCTGGCTTTCCACTCTTGCTGCTGCTGTGATTTAGAAACTTCACCGTCTGTGATGCATAAGATGGTCTTTGAAATCAACTCTTGGTAGCCATTAACTTGAGCAGCAAGTGTACAGCAAAGGTCTCCACTGATTTTTAAGGAAAAATTGACTGACTTGAAGCTTAACTTAGTGATAGAATACTAACTTAATTGAGATCCAGCACTTCATTAAGGTGGCATGAACCTGGTAATATGGTTTAGGACTCAGTATGGCTAACTGGGAGCAACAAAAATAAATAAAACTTCATCACTGTAAGAAGCCATAAGTGCTAAACAAAAGAAGTAAAATCTACATGATCGACTGCCCCTGATGTAAGTGGAAATTGTGAAATTTGATTGTTGTTTATTTTTTGCCAAACTATTCCTTTAACTTACTGTGACTGACACGGGATGAAGAAAAGGCTTTCAGAGAAGAGCATCTGTGGTGCAAAATGTAATGACTGAGGTAAAGGTCATGAGCTCACAGCAGAAACCCTGTTGTTGTCCTGTTATTCCACACAGGATGATGGACACTTTGCCAGTGTTCTCTCTGTTCCTGGTAAGCTGAGGTGCCTACATTGACCTCTCCATTCAAACATTCTGCTCCTAAATGTTCTATACCCATTTACTCTATTCAGAGAGTGCTCACATCAACCACTGACACACTAATTGTGCTGCCTTTCCTGTTGTGAATTGTAAATACAGCAGAAAGATTCTTTCAGTTGTAGTTGGGGTCACTTGGCACTATGTGTCCCTGCCATGTCTTTTTATTTTGCTTTTTTGAAATGTTTCTTTCCTTTAATTAAGGTCACATAGTTTAAAGTGGACAAGGAGTTTTATCTGCTCCTGCCTTTTTTAGTGCATCTTTCAGAGTGTCTTTACACTGTACCGTCATCTGCACTCTTATGCTACACTGTGTTACCCTTCGTCGTCCTGCCTGCATGGTAGCTGGCCACTACTGATCCTGCTGCTTTTGTGAGGCTCTGTCTTCAACAAACACAGATTTCGGATGCACCAGCATGCAAGGAAGCGTGCTGATATTAATTAGTGTGAGGACCCTGGTGTAGGAGCCATGCCAGGACAATGAACCAGAGTTCACATTCAACTGAATCTTTTGTTCATGGGGCCAAAGTCTGTGCTGCCGGAGGAACAACTTTGACAGCTCAAAAGGCTTCTAACACATGTCTCCTACTTTTGATGCCTTTTGAAACGGTCTCTGTGAAAGACATTTCGAATCATGCCACTGGAGCACAAGGCTGCCCATCGTGTACGCCTTGGATCTTCTGAAACAAGGAGTCTCATTGAATTTAAGTGGGGCATGTCACTACTGTATGTGACACAACTGGGACGTTAATTCCCTCTTAACCTTAATGAAGGTGAGAGACACTGAATGTTAACTTCAGTTTTGAACAAACCATTTATAAGCATACAGTTTTATTTTTCAGTTATATAAATATATCACCTTTCTTTGAGGGTTTTGAGAGGTGGGCCAGTTTACTGAGGAGGATCTGTGAATGGAAAAAGTGAGAGAAAGACTAAAGTTTGGTTCCAGGGCTTTAAATCAGTCATGGTTTAAAATATGAGCTGCGATGCTGTAATTACATGTGCAAGGCCTTTTATACCAGTTACCCCCTGGATCCAGAACACCACTACCTGTCAGGCATTGGCTTCTTAATTACTGGGTTGAGCTCTCAGCTAGCATGGAGAGACTCCATTTCAGAAACTTCACTAATAATTAAAACATCTCTCCAATGCAAGTAATGGGTATCCCCACTTGTCATATAGCACGTTGTGACTGCACTATTATAATTGCATTTTCTTTGGTTGAGAACAGATTCACAGATGTGCGCGAGATTAATGGATTGCTCACTTAATACCAGATTCTATATTTTATTGAGACATTTTGGTGTTAACTGACTAACTTAAGTCTTAACAAATCTTCAAGTACAAGGATGTTTTGGAGTACTTACTCTGTTGGATTTTAGAAATGAATTTATATGGTAAAGAGATGTAAAAAAAAAAAAAAATACTATATATAATATTGCATTTCCATTTGTCATTAAATATTCACACAATAGAAAAGGGAAGAAGCAGTTTCCATGTATACATATGTATGTATATACGTGTGTGTGTGTTTGTGTGTAAACAGCAACATTGGGATATTAAGTTTTGTTCCAATAGTGACAATATACTGCCCTAATTTGAAGCCACTTTTAGTAGGCTTTCCCTCTTAATCTGCTTACTTTGCTGCCTTGTAATATGTACAATACATACTAATGTGTGACACGAACCCTCGTATAAAGTATTTTCCTTTTCTGCCTGAGCGTATAGTGAATAATGGCTGCTAAGCTGGGATAATTGCCTTCTCCAAACTGATGAATGAGTCTCAAAAGATCACAATCTTCCAGGACTCGGCGAGCGTTATGAATGTTTGAGGCCTGGGTGTGTTGCGGTGAGGGTCAGAAGAAGACCTGAGCATTGCTGATACCTTGGGTTCCCTGCAGAACAGCATTTCAGACTGTAGAACCAGAGAGACAAATCCTACAGCCTCAGTCTGCTAGGTGGAGCACAAAGACAACCTCATCTCTTAGTTCTCTCCTTCCCTACTAAAAGCTGCCATCTTTCCACTTTCCTGTTTGTCTCTCATCACTACTGCTGTTTAAGAAGAGATGAGGCTACATGCCTGCGTAAAAAGTGGGAAATGCAGTGGGCTTGGTATTGTTTTAGCGAAGAGCACCAAAAAAAGAATGCTGAGCTTTTTATGACAGGAAGCAAGTGCCCTGTACTGTGTGGCAGAGTGGTCCTGTTACTGCAGAGGGCCATGGGGCTGAGTGGAGCCCTCAGGAAGTGCCTCAGGAAAGGGGCAGGCTGGACATTTCCACCCTGTGTCCAAAATTGCTTCTGTTGTTTCACTGGCTAATCTTCGTTAATACTCGCTTGTGGAGCTGGGAAAGGAAACGAGCAGGCTGTTAAACAAGCCGAACATGTTACTGTTGTGAGTCAGGGTCATCCTTCCTGCTGCTGGGGGAAGATAGCCTGGATAAACTCTGCTGGACATAAGACCTCCTTTTGGACCTGCACTCCTTCCATCAGAGAGATCAGAGCAGATTGCAGGTGGGTTCACTGGTTAGATTTAAGTTAACTTGTAGAACTGTGCAGGTCAAAGTGACTTTGAATCTATGCCAGGTGAGGCAGTAAGAACAGATTGGCCCCTTTTTAAGAGAGCGGCTTCCTTCTGTCTCATCTCAGGGCTCGATGACTTTCTTTCTGGAGGTCGGTAGCTGTGGATGATTAAATCCAGCTAGTGTGTGGATTAGCTGCCACTGGAGGGGCTGTTGACATCAGATGGGAACTAAGACTCACCAGCTCATAATGAGCTCAGCTAAAAACCTTTTTAGATCCTCACCGTGTATGAATATGAAAATGCAAAACAAACTGCGTAAAGCTGGGATTCTTGGAGAAATCCTTCTTGGTCTGTTGCACTGTCAACAGTAGGCGGGATATCACTGTATTAGCAAGTCTTCACAAATAAATTGACTCTTGTGTGATAAAGAAAAGGTAGTCTGGATATTTTTGGCTGCCTGATATCAGACACTTTATTGTCTATTTCTTGTGCCATAAATGTAGTCGGTTGTTCAGTTTACTACAGTTTCAAGAAAACTCAGACTTTGCATTCACAGAAAAGCTTAAGGTTGTTTGCCTTCTTGGACAAGTTTTGCTGCAGATTGTCCATGAGGCCTTTGGTATTTCTCCTAGATTTTTTCCTGGCCAAATTATCTTATGTATGTCATGTCATCAAATAAATGTGAGACTGGGAGAATTTTGTCAAGCAAAATGATTTTTTTTAAATGCACTGAATTAAATACACATTTGAATACGACATTCTCTACACAATTATTTTTAAGAAGATCCTCTTTTGATGAGTTGGGCGTAAGGATGTTAAAGTAAGTTGATTCCGTTTTGTCTGTGCGACTGATCCCTGTAGATATAACCCCAGTTATATCAGTTATTGGATCTGTGCCAGACATAGGATCAGAATCTAGTTGTTTGTGTTTGAAGTGACCTCACATAAAATCAGAATTGTAGAAAGCAAAAGCTAGCTACACGCCAAGGCTGACTCTCGTCCAAGCAAGGCAGCTTGTGAGTTTGACTGGCTGGCCTGTTTACCTTTTTAATGGTGGGGGAAATAAGTAGTGATAATGGTCTGCTTGTATAACTCGCGCTGTGTAATATGATTTTTAATATGATGGGCCAAAAGTGCATACTTTTATGGTCAGGAGTGTCAAGTGAAGACACTGATGGACGTTGTTCTGCTCTGGAGGACCTGGCTGGGTTCTAAGTCTTTCCCAGCTGACTGGAACACATTCTTTATGAACCTGCAGATTGAGGCCACTCTTCCTAGTGAACAGGCAGAGCGGTGTTGGAGTGTGCGAGCCGAGGTTCCACCCTCCCTATAATCCCACGACCTGTAGAAAGGCTGCCAAAAGCAAAAGACCAAGAGGAAAAGAGAGTTTGGGAAGGTCCAGTATTGACGTCAGAGAGACCTACATGTAGGAGAATCTTGGCTGATCGAGGGGAATGTGTTGGCTTTTTGTCAAAATAATTCAGAGCTCTTAGCCTTCCCTATATTTCTGTTACTGGTAACATTGGGCTGGTCAGGAAAGTTTTTTTTTGAAGGGGGGTGGGTTGTTAGAGGAAATGTATGAAGCCTTTTGTACTCTTGCTTTTTCTCCTCCATTAATAGCTCAGCACTAGTGGAGCTTCCCTCCACAGCAGTATTTAAAGAACTATTCATTTTTTGCTGGCAGTTCAATGCAGCTTTAAAAGCAGCACTTCGATTTACATGGCACAAGGCAGCCCCCTCCTCCCCACCTCGCCACACACTTTCAGAGTCCATTAAAGCTTTTGTCAGGACGTTTCCAGGTAGTCCTGTTATGAAGTGATTCGAGGTTTGGCATAAATAATAAATGTGCTTTCTGTCCAACTGTTCATATGCACCCTCATTCAATAATAATCATTACCTTCCTAGTCAATGATGGCAGACAGTAATGGCACGAGGCATTAATTTTATTATCTCTCAGCCACTGTATGTACGGGAATGCAAGTCAGAACTCTCAGAGGCGTCCCGTGACTGCTTGAAACTCGCACTCGATGGGAGTATTGAAATAGCATGAGGAGCAGAGCTGTGTGCAGTATGAATGTGTGCCACTGTAAGAGATGGGGAAACCTTCATGCTCCCTCAGGATTACTCCCCCATTAGCAGCAGGGAAGAAGGTTCCGTGAGCTCAGACTCCAAGAGGAGTGCAGTTTCTGTAGTGATGTATTTTAGGATCTGTGCTCTCCTAAGAGAAACTGAAGTCTGATATATGTGCAGTAAGGAGGTGTGATGGGATTTGGGGCGCAAGTGTGTGTATAAGGAAGACCGTTGAAGTTCTCCTGAATGTGTTTCATTAGCGGGACATGTGTGGCCCCCCCAGAGAGCAGGCAGGGAAGTCACTCCAGCTTTAGAGCTTTACTGTGTTTGACCCTCATGGGTCTGTGTGTTTGCATGAAAGCTTCATCATTTTTAATCCTCTTTGAGCACATTCACTTCAAGACGTGGCATGAACTTACTTTCAGACACCTCAAACTCATCCTCTCGTTTCAGTATCTAGAAGTCTGAAAGAGTTGTCCACAGTGGGCTAGTTTTTGAAGTTACATTAATTTTGCAAGTCTTTGAGATGAATATTTTAGCTTTGCTAACAGTGGTGCTTACAGTGGGGGTGGGGTGGGGGGTCTGGATGGAGTCAGATGGAGTCAGTGGTGTGATTTATGTGGTCTTTCACAAAGTTGGTTAAATTGCATTTCTGTCTTGTAATTTACAGTCTCACCAATCCTTCAGGCAGTACTACGACCCACTATGTTTGGGGGTTGTGTGGGTGTGGTGGTAGAGCATTGCCTTGCTAGCAGCATTTTCGTTATTTGTTCTGTGTAGGGTATTGGTTTTTTAACGTTTGGGTCAGTGAATTTGTCCTTTCCAAATCATCTAAACCACCCAGTTCATATCATTGTTTTTTTTTTTTAATCATGTGGAAACCTCTATTACATTAACCTTGCAAAATCATATAGCTCTACTGTAATTTTTTTTAAGTTGGTGTCTTCCATCTCACATGGATCCTTATTTCCAGGACTTTGGTTCACATGACAGGTTGTTAGATTTGCCAGCCCAGTTTGTGACAACTTCCGCACCTATGCCTGCCCTGTAGGAGCTATTTTGTCTATGTCTTATGACTGCAAGGGGTTAGGGTCTGTGCCACTGTGGTTTCCTGAGATGATTTAACTTGTTTGCTTGGCTAGGTGTCTATGCCCCCTCCTTGCTGTATCTCGCCATAGAAGAGAGAGGCAGATTCTTTTGTGACATTAAACTTATTTCCCCTTTGGTTTAACATAAGGCGTTTACATGATACTGACATGGTATGGGTTTTTGTGCAAAAGTGAACGTATGGGTCTTGTAAGCATCTCTGCATAAACACAGAGTAGCCTTTGCAGACATTGCTTTCAGCTCTGCACTGTTTGAATGTTTGTGGGTGTTTGCTGTGTCTTTGCCGTGTCCTCTATGTATTGAGGCCATTGGATACCCCTCCTCCTGCTAGTGAGTGTGCTAGCTCAGGGCTGTGCTTAGTCCTCGCCTGGTCGGCCCTGATGTGTTCGGGCCAGCTTGTTTTTGTGCTGCCGCTTGACTGGGCACCAGAGCTATTCTTAGAAGATCTAGGGCATGAATTTGCCAGAGCACCTGGGGCTTAGAGTCCTCAGAGGGTGGACTGTGTATCCAGACTGGGACCAAACAAATGCTGGGGTATTGCTTGTCTCGCAAACCGTCTCTGCCAAAGTCACATGTTAACTTATTCATAAACATGAGCTTACAGAGGCTTATGATAGGTGTGCTTTCCCCTCTCTCCTCAAAGTGGAAGGATGGTCTGTCCTCACTTTGGTGTTTTGTTTTATTATATCTTCTGAAATTCTGATTGCCATTTTACAGTGGATCAAACAGTACTTTTTCAAAGGCTGTGGTATTAATGGAGGAGCCGTTTACACTGTTAGCTATCTTTTTTCCTGTTAGATAGCTGTTTAGCTTGGTTGTGCTTAATAATAAAATATCTAACAATTAGAAAAGAATGAAGTTTTCACCCCTGAGGTTTTTACTGTCTGTAACTTCACTTGGTGGTCCATGCAAGCAGCCAGACAGTAAAATTGAATGCCAAATACAACTGCAATTACAATTGCGGCATTTGGCAGACCCTCTTATTCAGAGAAAGGGACAAATAAGACTTTGAAAATAATAATGAAAAAAGTGTTGATTAAAGCTATAGAGTGACATTGGCCTCATAGCTCCAGTATTAAACTAAAAAGCAGAATTCCAATTTTGTTCCATAATCCATCAAACAGATCTTGTCTGATGAATTACATCAGGGGTAACTGCTCCACTGCTGTACACGCAGCTATTTCTATCCATATTTTGCCTCTGAACAAAATTCCCTGTGAATAATGACCAAAATTGTTTGTATGTTGGGGTGGTCGTGTTTTCAAAAATAGGGCAAGCAGCCACCCACTTGAAGTGCCTGCACGCTAGATTGCAGTTATTTTCATTTTAACAAGTTTATATGTATTTTTTCTATAAAAAAAAATACCCTTGTTTGTTTTTTGTTTGGCCGTGAAATAGCATTTTGAAATCTTGTGTGTGTAAGTAAGGAATCTTTATGAATATATATTGCTCAGTTTTAGTTTAGAATTAAAACCAACATGCTCAAGCTCCAAAGCAGCATGGTCTTTATTTGAAAAAATAACATCTGATCTGATGGGTCCTCACCACTGTTCCAAGATCACCTCCCAGCTTTCAGACTTTGGGAAAGGCATTATTGCAAAGCCGCCTTCAAAGCACGGTGGTGTTAATTGTCTGGATGACACAGGCTAAGCACTACATGTCATTTAATCAGTGGTTTGATTAGGGAGCAGATGGCAGATTGGGTTCTTTGAGAGAGCCTGTAAATTAGAAAGGCCTGCCCAGCCAGTCGAGGGCGAACTCCAGCAGCAAAGGGAAGACACCAGTCCCGTCGACTGCGGGCAGTCATTCCGGCTTATCTCAGTCAGCCAGTGGAGATTAAGAGAGAAGGGATCCCCTGATTCTAGCCTGCTGAATCGTGCTTGCTGTCCATATGGCTGTGGGGCTTGAGGAACTTCAGGAACAGCATGACCCTGTCGCGTAAGACGGCCTCCTTCAAAGGGTAATGAGCTGTAAACCATGTACCTCTCTGTGGCCGCTGTGTGTTTTTCTTTGACAGTTTGATGTGGTGATGACTAAAAGCCTTGGCTCCTTCAATGTTCTGGACCAAAACGTTACTCAGTAAACAGCTGCCTCTTCATTCAGGAAACTTCTCAATGAAGCCGCCGTGAATCAGAGCCGAGGTGCTGAGCGCGCGCTACGAGGGCTTCACAGGTGACGGCTGTTTTTCTGAGAGCAGAGATGTGTGTGAGAGGAAGTGAGGGTGCAAGTGAGTGCTCAAACCTTCTGAGTCATCCATCCTGTTTGTCTCTCTTGCGCACACACTCACACACACACTTGCACAGATGTACCTGCCCACTGAAATGATTCCATTCCTCATCCTCTCTTTCTATCACACATGCAAGGACAATCACATCTCAATCATTATACCTGCCCACTCAAGTCACGACACTACACGTCTGCCCACACTCACACGCCTACTCACACCCACTGGGACCCAGCAGTCGTGGTCACTGGTCCTGGGTGGTGGTGCTAAATGTCCATGTGAAACAGGAACAAATGATACAGAATGAAACGTTATGCCCATGTGTTTTGTCCACATTTTTTATTCTGAAACTACATGGCCTTCTGGAAGAAGGCCTCCTCTGGAACTACAGTACAGTAAAACCAAGGCAGGTTGTTAGTCCAGGTTGTGTCAGAAAACAAAAAAGTGAGTAGAAATGGCACCCATCTAATTCTCAGTATCAGAGCCAGGGTTTAACAGAAAATGGTGTACCAGAGAAAATAGAATTTATCCAACCCAGTCTTATAACCAATCAAGCTTAAAAGCTTTTAAATGCTTACTGATATTCACCATAGCCTGTAACGGATAAGGTTACCAATCAAATTGGTAGCCTTTCTAAATTCTGCAAAAAAAAAATTGAATTCCAGAAATATTTACGTCACCTGAGATATGCACAAATTTAAACTAACTTGAAGATCACAGATGAACAAGAAAACAGGCAAGAAAGATCAGCTTCATATTCTTCCCTAAATCTTAAAATGTCTTAGTTTTTAAACAGGAAACGTCAGTTTTAAAGATGATGATTAGGCTACTGTGTCTGCGTCGAGCAGTGCTCACTCATGACTCACAGACTGCTAGGTGAGGATATCTTTGAGTACATTTCTAGTTTTTGGAAAATCTTTCCAGCTTGGCGTCACAGTTCTTCAACCACAGAGTAAGTCCAGTCGTCTGGTATGATCTCCATCACTTATCGATTAATACTTTTGCATTTTGTACTTTTCTAGGGCTTTCGAACCCTGGAGTTGCCGTATTTGTATTAACTTCTGCAAATAATGTCTATGGCTTTCCTGTTTGCTTTTAAGGAACTCTTCTTCCATCAGGATGCTAGTTGAGCTATTAATAAATCAGACTTTTGTGGTTTCTTTGTTTTATTGGCCAGTGTCTGTTCGCCGGCACGTTTGAGCTTTTTTTGTACCGCATTGGAAAAGAAAAAGAATGATCTTGTAAAAGTGCTGTACACAAATTCAGGAATTCTGTTCCAATATGTGTTTATCATTTAATTTGAAGCATAGATGAACTCTGTGTTCTGTGATGAACTCATATGTGTCCATCACCAGAGTTGCATGTTACTGATGGGAGGTATTCGGAAACCTTTGCTCCATTTCCACTAGTTCATTTTTCCAAAACTTTAAAGCAGCCGCAGATTACTTTGTGAGACTGTGTGGATCTGTGTGACTGTGGAATAAACAGAGTCCAGTGCTGCAATCTGAACATGAGGTCCAGAGAAGAGTGACTGTATCTTCTCTGGATTCCTTCCACACTCTGCGCCAGGGGCAGCTCCATAGAGATGTTTCAGAGGATTGATGTAACCAAAACTGAATAACATTTTGAGATCTAATTTATCATAATAATAAATATTGTCATATTGCACAACTCTACTACAGTTTTCTTTTTTCTGTGTGTGTATGTATCTATGAATGAATGTATGTGGGCGTTGGTTAACTGACAGGCGGTCTGACTGTTGATGTGCTGTTCGCCTGCTGCCGTTGTTCTGTCTGAGTTTTACTGATTCTGAGAAGCTTTAGAGACAGGCCCGCAGCTTCCTGTTTGAGAGATAGAAGAGAAAGACAGCCAGCCTGTGAGTGAGTGAGACTCGAGAGTTTTGACATTTTTGATCACAGGTGGTGGAGTCAGGGGAGCGGAGCCTGCAGGCAGCACAGTGTCATTGTGTGCACCACTGACAGACACACACACACACACACACACACACATCATCCTACAGCCAGTGCATAAGTCTCTCCCCTTTTGCTTTGTAGCCCACACGTCTGTTCTGCCTCCTTTTCCCACAGCTTGTTTTGATCTCTTCCTCTGTCTCTTCTCTATATGCTACATCACCTCTTTCCTCTACGAAGAGGGAAACTGACCTTTTACTGGCCTGTCTGCTCACAGGGCATGTTCCTCTCTGTTCCTCCTAGCAGAGTGACACTACTTTTATATGAACACAAACACTTAGAGATCTGCCACTGGAGTACAAGATCTTATCCGCCTAGTGCTGAGTAACTGCACTAAATCATCATAAAACAGCCAGTAAAAAAGCCAGTTTTGGCCCAGAATCAGCTTGGGGGGGAAAAACACTTCTGACTCCACTCAGGGCTCTTCTGAAGTTCCAGGCTTGAGTTATTTAAGGCACATATTTGTGTGACTTATCATGGCTTGAAGTGGTTGGCCACACATGAAGCTGTTGCTTTCCCCCAGTAATGGCTCAGATTTGCAGTTAGATGACTGACTGTAAATAGTCATTGATATGCAGCCCACGATTAGCACAGATTTATCTGGACAAAGGACTTCTTTGTTGGTTTGATCGGGTTCCACCAGCTGGTTAAGGATAATTGTAACTGGTTTAATTTGGGTCTCCCCCCCAACCCAAAATGTGAACTAGTGTTATGGCCATGCTCTCTGCAATTAGGTCCTCTGGAGGTGACTAAGAGCATCTGCAGTGGGAAGCAGCAGTGGCATGGCGTAGGCATGCTGGTGTTCTGTTTGTGCTGCTGTAACGCATGGAGGCTGTGTCATCAGTTTCCCTTCTGGGGGCGTCTCAGGCAAAAACAAGCCGTTCCCCCTGGACTTTCGGCTGCAGGCCCGCCTCTTTATGCAGAAAGATGAGGGAGATATCCAGTTAGCAGCTCCGCTCATGGTTTTTGGAGGTACTGACGCAGTGTTTACCTCTTCATGTGCCGGTGAAGATAAACAGGACATGGCCTCATTACATGCTGTCACTAGGGGAGACTCTGCTATGCTTTTAGCAGGCAGTTCTCACGACTGAATCAGTTTCCAGTTCTGTACACACAGGTGTGTTTAGTATATTCACTAGCTGTGCAAAACTACTGTCACGTTACAGTTGTGGTTCTCAGCTCAGGTCCTGCGTATATATCAGAGTACCCCTGACCTGCATATTTTGGTTTTCTTTCTTAACATCACACACCCAGTCCAGCTGATTAGTTGCTTAACAAGCTTTTACAGTGGATGTGCTGAAGCAACAAAAATACAGGGACCTGGGATTAAGACTGTGAACCATACTTCTATAAACATGTTTTCCTTGGTCTTGAAGACTCACTCATTTTAGTTTTTTTCCTCCTATTGCACAGGTTACGTCTAATTTAAGTATAGCACTTTTTTTTTTTTTACAAATGACATTGTTGCAAAGTAGCTTAACAGAATCCAGATCCTCTAGTGAGTAAGTCAAAGGCAGCAGAGGCAAGGTAAAACTCCCTAAAGCCAAAAGAAGGAAGACACTTTGAGAGGAACCAAGAATCAAAAGGGGAACCTATCCTCCTCTGGTTGACGCCAAGTAGGAAGGGAGAATTAAAGGATAAAAGAAAATCTCTTTGGAGATGTCTGTCAATAAGAGGCAGAGGTATACAGTCTTGACCACTGATGACCAGTAGTCACACCCACATCAACATAGGAAAGGCTTATTAATTAGTTGCCTATTTGGGTCAAATAGGTTGGGAGCAAGGAAGACCCTCAAATGTCCTGAGCAGGGGGGACTTCAGGACCAGGCTTAAGAAGTACTGATGTAAAACATGGGTCTTCTCGGAGAGCAGTGACCTTATGAGATTTTTGAGGGGGATTTTGGTAACTCATGGAACCAAGGAACGATGAAAGATTAGCACTTTTCGACGGAACCCTAATCTCTATTTCCTGGTGTTTGGATTAGGATTTTTCTCTGAAAGTTCTCCAGGATTTGTTTCCTAACTAGCAATGTATCATTTACTCAAATTGCTATGTGCTGCCGTGTTGCAGAATGCTGCGGCTTTGTGTTAAGAGTCTTGCATTGCTCTCATAGGTCAGTTCCCTAGAGGAATCCATTCAGTGGTGTTGCTTGAAGGGTAGGCCTGTTTGACAACTTGCCTGTGTTAATGGATTAAGCATCCACGAGTGGGACTGCAGGAACAAGTTATACTGTCTTAGAACTTCAAACCCACTGGTTCTGATATCTAAGTAAACTTCATCAGGCTGCTGGTGCTGTGCTCTTGAGCATCTCTGGGTTTTTCCAGCTGTGTCTTCCTTTCCTCTACCCTCACCACTGAGCCCTTGAAAATGGCAAAATTGGAGGACCAAGAATCTAAAGGGCAGAGTGCAGTCTCCACATATTCCAAGCACATTTATGTTTAACAGGCCTTACTAGAGTAGATCAATCCACTGACACGTTTTTATTAGAGGAGCTATGCGATGCCCTGCTGATCCACATCGCCCCCTGCAGACATGGAAGAGCTTGTTTGAAAATCAACACGTTTCAGGTCTGTTGCACTCAGTAGTTCTACAACCTGGCACTGTTTTTCACAATGGCTCCATTTAAGTACGGAGCTCTTCTCAGAAGAGGGAGAGACAGAGAGATCAACTGATGCACACCGTGCTGGAGGATAATGACCAGAACCATGCCAAGCGGAGATGGGCCCTTATCATGGCCTAACTCCCAGTCTCTCAGTTGTTGCATAACGAAAAGTGCACAATTTCAGGAGCAATCGTTTCTCATCAGAGAGAGAAAAGTGGATGCTGTTAATGCTTTCCACTGTGCTGCTAATGGCTGCCATTTGAGATCCCTATTAACATATCCTTCCACATGCACTTCCCCACTCGACACCCCCCCCCCCACACACACACACAAACACTTTGACTCTTTTTTCCCTTTCTTTTTGTCTCCCTCTCTTTTTCAGTAACAGCCTCTTTGCTCTTTCATCATATTCATCACTCTGACCCTTCTCTCGCTTGTCCTGCTGTGGGTTTTTCATACTCGGGGCCTCTGGGAGTATGGGGGAGGCTGGAGTGGTCTGAAGATGCATGCGCTAACCTGCTCCAGTGGCCCTTCAGTTGCTGATCGATGCTTGAGTGAGAGACATCCACTACAGGCGGAGCAGAAGGCCCTCCGCCTCTGATGGCACATTTAGTCATTCTGTGTGCTTGGCGGCTCCTCTCTGTGGTGCTCTAGAGACCTTTTAACCCTCTCTGAGCTCCCGGCCTCCTCCTTCCCATCTTGTCTTGATTTACTATGAACCTAGCTAGAGATTGAGTGATTTGCATAAAGACTGCCAGATTTTTTATACAGAGTCCGCCAGTGTCTGTCTTCTGGCCTTCATGTGAAGCCTTGTGTGTGATGTGGTTAGTGCATAAAGGCCTAGTTCTTCCTTGCTGTTCTGTCACCTAACAAATAGGCTGAATGTTCCCGGACCTGGAAGATACCCTTCTCTACTGACAGGGTGCCGGTGCTCGTGCCAGAGCTGGTGCTTAATCTCATTCCCCATATTTCTGGCACGTGAAACTACTTCTTGAAATCAGCACCACTCAGCACTCATAAACCTGTTAATTTTGAACCAGAAAACTGGTAACATATATCATGATACTACAATAAATTTCCTTCATATACCACTGATTTTTGTTGGAAAAGACATGAAGGACCACATTTTGCAAACGCAAGTGCAATGATTTTCATTTCCACCTACTACACTGCACTAAAGCAGCTTATCCAGCAGTTATAGTGTTCTGTTTGTAATGGATCAAGCTGTTGGTCAGTACTAACAATATCCACATTATGCTCAGAGAAGCATATTGTGACATATTGTGGTGTAATCTTGCACGATAAGGATATTTATCGTACTGGCCAGCCATACTGTCGTCACGCAGTGAACCAGAATTTTCTAAAAGACAAAACAGAAGCACAGATATTTCAGAAGCATTGGAGACAAAAGCAGCAAATGTGAACCATGAATGATCCGTGGCCAAGTACACAGGATATGTACTGAGAGTTGGGTCAACCAGAACCGAGCAGACTGATAAATGAACAAAAGATTAAACAACTATGAGCAAGCTTCAGCATCTTGTCAGCAGAGAAGTGGTAAGAGAGGGCTACATCCAGAGCATATTGCTGGCAGTACTTCTCCACTCGCTGTGGTATCTGTGGAGTGGCTGCTAAGTAGCCTGTAAACATGTGAGGAACGTGGACAAGCTGGCCTGTTGAAAGGTCCTCAGCAGCAATGAGGATGTGATGAAGGGCCACAGTTGGCCTTTAGACCAGCAGGAGAGAGCTGATTAGCCTTTCCATAAGGGAACTTATGGGAGTCCACCTCGTGAATGCTGGCTAATATATTTAGCTTGATATTATATACCATTGTGAAGATACTACATATAAAATATTTAAGATGAATGCTACATAAACATGGTTGGTGGACTGTGTATTTTGTAGCAGGATGCACAGGAAACACCATAGTATCTATTGAGGAACTTGGACGTTTGACTGGTTTCTCTGTTCAGTTTCCATTACAGTTTGTTTTGTCTGTTATTGCTTCTGTCACCAAAGCTAAGGACTCAAAGGGGAACAGTGAAAAGTCTGAGGATGCAGGCTCTGTGCTTCAGAATTCTAGACTTTGATCACAAACCTATTAGGTTGTGAAGCTAGAACAAAATTATGTTTGTTAAAATGATAAGTTAAGCTGCTCCAATCTCCTGTCATGAGAGCTCCCTGGTTGCAGCATCTCCTGCGTATGGGATTTATTGTTTTATTTCTTATTTTTGATTATATTTTAGCCTAAAGAAGCAATAAAAGGGAATACGGATGTGTTGTCTTGGTTTTGTAAGGAATAATATTTTTTGTCTTTATGACTATCAGGTGGAAACCAGGACAGGTGGCAGCTGCTCTGAGTGCTGGGTGGTGGGGTGAGGAGTGTGTGTGTCTGTCTGAGCCAGGGCTGTGTCTGTGTGTGTATTGTTTGCAGGTGCCTAGACCTTTCTACCCCATGGTACTGCTCCAATTTCTGCCAAACCCTTGGCTCCCCTGCCACTTTGCATGTTGTGCTGACCGCATGGATCATGTCTGTCATGGGCCTCCATGCAAGCGAATGGTCAAGCAGTCAGCGGACATCAATCGCTTTGTCTACTGGTTATTATAGTACACTTAATTCATTATTGTTTTCCGTAACGTATTCCATTATGAAAACATATTGTATATCTCTTAAGGACATTAGCAGAATAGGCAGTTGATACTTCTAGAAGATCGTTATAGTTGGTATGTGGAGAGCTATAATGAATCTAAATGGATTGTGCTGTATGTTTGTATGTATTGGCTGTTGTTGTGTGGATGAATGATGGGAGCTCAGCTTGGTCAGCTTGTACGAAGGCTGTTAATGCAGGGAGCTGATGGGCCTGCTTTTTTCAATCTCCTGATTCATTTACTCTCTCTCTCTCTCTCTCTCTTTCTCTGCATCCCTCCTCCTCCCTGCTGTTCTGGTGACTCCTTTCTTCTCCCAGCAGCCTCCCAGTGAGTCAGGGCAAGGTGACCTCACACAGACCTGTCATCAACAGCCAGCATGCTCTATATTTAGCAGGCTGTCTCGGCCCCCTTCTCCCTGAAGTGGACCTTTATTCACCCCGTCTGGGTCCCTGTCACTGTGGGCCATCGTAAGTGCACTCAACCCTCAGGCTCCGCTGCTTCATGTCAACAGGGTACAGCTCTGGGTATTTATTAGTAAAAGCCTGACAGAAATATTTGTAGATAAGGAGGACATAATTAGCGTGTGTGTGTGTGTGTGTGTGTGTGTGTGTGTGTGTGTGTGTGTGTGTGTGTGTGTGTGTGTGTGTGTGTG
>JBBIGA010000002.1:21045053-21058119 GCA_037576975.1 Alestes dentex
GTGTGTGTGTGTGTGTGTGTGTGTGTGTGTGTGTGTGTGTGTGTGTATGTGTGTGTGTGTGTGTGTGTGTGTGTGTATGTAAAAGAGAGAAGCTGCCAGCTTGTCAGTTTCTGGCAAACTCTCTTTTTCCTCTGTCCGGGTCATTGCCAGCAGAAGCTGCAGGGTGTGGCAGGCAGCCCTACTCCTCCAGTGTTACACTTCTGATTAGGGCTGCAGTGATCAGTTAACCACATCAGTTAGGATGTTTTTATTGTTGTTATGGTTTTCTTTGAGGAGAAAAGGCCCTCAAAAAGGCTCTATAATGGTGTGTGGTATGCTCAGTTGATAATGTAAATTTAGAGAGATTATTTTCTGCAGAAATATTGCAAAAAAAAAAAAGAAATCGTAATGTAAATTCTGATTACAGTGTACATCATCCAGTTACAGCATACACTACAAAGCTTTTACCCCTAGCTTACAATCTCCTTGGAGGTAATAACATTACCAGAACTGGACTACAAAGAGAGAGGAATCCAATTGGGCACTATAGTCAGAACAGTCTAGTAATCAAATAACATCCCAGGTGGTAATACAATTGCCAAAACTGGTCTTCTAGTAGCAGATCTTCTAGTATTACTCAAATTACAGTTACAGATACATTGTATTGGTGATATTCTGTTTTGATAGCATTGGTGCAGTGCACTCTGTACGTTAATTTAACTTACCATAGGTTTGAACGATTATACAAAGGCAGTGGTTAAATAAAGGCTAGCTTGCAGCTTGAAATGCAGACAAAATACAATCATTTCCATAGCATTGACACCACAAAGGATCACAGTGTTCAATAAAATCAATAATAGGGTCAAGGCTACTGTACGTTCCATTTGTTGTTAAAAAAAATCTCTTGTTGCTCAGTTACAACCTTTCAGTTACTGACGCTGGTAGGCTATTTTTTCTTTTGTAACCAGTACACTTTAAAATGAGTTGTTTTTCATTTAAACAATCCACTTAAGTTGAGCATCTGAAAGTAGGGCTTTATACTTAAACTACTCAGACACTCTACTACACAACGGGGTGAAATACGCATGAAATCCTGTAATGTGTGTTATTTCATATTAAATTTATTACGGAACTGGACTGGATGAAATTTTTTTCTTGACGATATCTGATCCAGCAGTTTATAGGCCTAATGCTGATACCCATCGATACTCCAGTGACCACAAGCCTCTCACAGAAATAGCATCTGTGCCTGGTGTTTTCCCCCTGAGGCCCGGAGGTCTACTTTATCACAGTAAGACTTGGCTTTCGGCAGATTGGCCAGTAGTATTTATTACAGGGCTGTAGTTAGTACATGACGAATTTGAGTGTTAGTTGGTAAGCTTTATTAAGGAAAGAAGTTCCAGTTGTTTGTTTGTTAACGTCTAAAACAAATGTAATGCTTTTTGTTGTTTTGTGGTCATTCTGGTGGATTACTATACACTGCAGGTAGTGTCGAGGATAATGTGACGCAGACTGAACAAGGAGAAATTGAATGACTTATCTCTAGATGAGCATCTAAAATGATGCCATCATGCTCAAACTACTCGAGCGCTGTACTACTGCACAGGTAGAAATACACAGCGAACATGGCATCATGCAGTGTAAGTGTGTGCTACTTCAGGATACATCTGTCACAGGATTGGATTGGATTCATTGTTTTTTCCTCACTAAGTTCCACTCCAACATTTTCTCCTAACGTGGACCCAGTATTGATACTGATTGATATATCATCTCTAATGAGCACGAAGTGAGAGGAACCCAACAGGGCGCTGTAGTTAGATTAGTCGATTAATCAGATAATAGCCAAATGATTAATCAGTTAGAATCATGGCTCGCAGACATGGTTTTGTTGACAACGTTCTTTGGAAGGAATTGATTGAGATGTAGCAGAGTGGGGTTGGAGAATGTTATCTTGTTTGGGTCTAGAGATGGAGGTTCTGGCGGCTGATAAGGCTTCTGTCTTCAAAGAGTGATGTAAACATATTTGATAAGATTTACTGTGGTTCACTGGGTTATGTCCCAACATTTCTACCACTATACTATAAACAGAGGAGCGTGTTTACTGGTGTGTGTGTGTGTGTATGTGCGTGTGTATGTGCGTGCGTGTGTGTGTGGAGGCGGGCTGCGTGGGCTTAGTGAAAGGTGGCTGTAGGGCAACGTGGCATTTCACTGGTGTTCTAGTTTGTCGTGAATAAACTACAGTTGTATTTCTCTTCATGTTTGCTGCGTCTCCTCCGGCCAGGCTCACCAGTCAGAATGAGGAATGAAAGATTAGCTTGAGGGTGAGAAGCAGCGTAGTGCCTCAGTAGCCCTTAGTCCTGCTCATTTGATTTTCTTATTCTGAAGTGCCTCCAAGCCTTTTACAGAAATAGCATCTGTGCCCGGCCTTTGTGTTTCCCCTTGAGCCCAACAAGTCTGCTTTATCACAGTAAGACCTTGGCCTTTGGCAGACTGTCCAGGTTTGTAAATGTTTAATATACGGCTGCATTAATTGGTCAGCAAAGTGGAGTACTGGTTGGCAACACTGATTACAAAATATGTTCACATGTTGTCTTGTCAATGTGTCAAGACTAAATATTGCATATAATGCTATATAATAGTCATTTAATGCGTGGGGTCATTCTGTCAAATTGAAAACATAGTACAGTTATTGTTGGGGTTGATAAGGTTTCACTGACCTATAATAGAAAAACTATTATATTTAAAGTGTCCATTCTGTCATACATGAACACACCACAGAACACAGTGTGAACAGCACAAAATTCTCCCTCTGCATTTAACCTGTTCACCAAGTGAAGCAGCAGGCAGCCAGGAACACAGCGGCTGGGGAGCAGTGTGTGGGGATGGTACCTTGCTCAGGGTACCTCAGAGGTGCAACTACTTGGGGTTCGAACCCATGACCTTCTGATCACAGGGCCAACTCCTTAACCAGTAGGCCACCAGCTACCAACTATGATGCTTACATTGCCAACAGACACTAGAAGTCTGTTGTTACCCAAAGCTGTTCTATTAATACATGTCCAAAAACTGGCAAACTTTCTGTGCTTGCTGTGTTTTATAGATCACAGCAAGTCATACTATGACCTAAACCACATCCACAAACCTGCCCTACCTCAGTGAAGAGCTCCTGTTGACTGCACTGTGTGGTGTCTTGTCCTGTACATTGCTGCCCTGTTGCACTTGTTTTTGTTTTTGTTTTTTTTTTTGTTTTTGTTTTTTGAACTGTTCCTATTGCAGTCCTGCCCACACTTCTGAAATGTTGTAAAGTCTTATGTTGTTTCTGTTTTTGTCCTGGAGGAGTGTTGTCTTGTATCACTGTGTACTCTGTGTATATGATTGTGACGAACACCTACCTGACTTGACTTGAGTTGGATGCAGTTAAACAGTGAAATTTTGGGCATGTGTTTACCAAAAGGATTTGGGTGACTATTGACTTCTAGTGCTGGCAGTGTTATCTTTGTATTTTGAGCGTTAAAATGAAGAAGCAGAATTTGGACTACAAACATGTCTTAGCTTATTGACTGTATCTAGGGTTAGTGGAAAATGAAATTTTCACCCTTGACGCATCACAAAACCCAGTGCCTCCCTTAACGCTAACTCCAGAGATCAGGGGTGACCCCACTGTGATGTTTGGTTAGTTTTATTTGAACAGAAATTGCTCGTCGCATGTTTACCTCTAAACCTACTCAACTGTTCGGTGCACGCTTGTGATTTTTGTGCGAAAGTGTTCATGTGCAAATTTGTGTTTGTGTTTGTAACCCTGGGTCTAATGCCACACAGACAGACGGACTTCTCCTCATCCAGCCCATCAGGCTCTGGTGTCATCTTTCTGCCATCTGCCACTGCCTGCCCGTCTGCCCGGCTCACATCTCAGTACCACACACACACACACACACACTACTCAGTCCTGTCATCTATTCATCAACATTTTAAACATGCATATATTGCTTGTATAGCTAGTAGATGACCACAGTACTGTAATAGACACCAAGGCTTTGTCTGTTGTTTTTGGAGGACATAGAGCTGTTAGTTGTTGTTCAGGGTCTTGAATACAAGGGGCAATTCAGAACATGGCCTCATGCACTTACATGGTAATAACGAGCCAACTTTTTAAATCACATATATACAGATGCCAGCGCGTAAACATTCATACATTGTTAAAATCTACTATATGGGATAGAAGTTCAGGAAAATAAATGAAATGCAGATGTTTTAGCACAGCTGCCCGGCGATGCCTTAATGTTATACACATCCAGAGTATCTCCTATGTATATTTTTTCACAAATTCATGTGTTTTCATAGTTTTATTATGCATAGTAATATTATGGTAATCCAGTGTGGTGTGTTTATTTTTGGGTGGCCATCCTTAGGTTAAGCAAACTGAACAAGATGGCTTTTCATCAAGGTGTTGGGAAATGGCATCTGGTCCAATGTAGTTTATGGGTAGGGACAGAAGGACTAACAGGTTGGGGCATAGTTAGTGTATGTGAGATCTGGAGAGACACTCTTCTCCTCCATTTTGTGGAGGACATTTGGCCTGCCCTGCTCTTCTCTGTGTCTGTGGTGCTGAGAAAGGGAATTCATTACTAGTGTGGATAGGCTGCCACTCCATTGTTGTTTCCATTACAAATATACCTCTGTCTAGTTAGCATGTTTAACACAATCAGGAACCCTCAGAAATAAGAACCCAAGTGTGGTTTGATGTCAGAATGTGTCTGAATTTGTGAACTTTTGTGTGTTAATGAAACTGTGTACATGCATGTATATCTTTTTTACTCACCCATTGTGTCCAGTGTTGCATGAAGGTGTGTTAATGACAGGATGCACACATATGCAAATGTAACACCATGAAGCAGTCTGTCTGGATGTCTGTCTTATACTTCTGCAAGGATGCATGTAAGTGCTTAGGGATTCATAGGTACACAAAGTGCTGAGGCTCTCGGAGGCCATGTTGTGCACACCTCCGAAATTTCATCATGCAAATCAAAATAACACTGGACCTGAATCAGATCTAGGGCAAAATCAAGCAGAGCAGTTTGAGAATCATTTAACAGATTATGGGAGATGTTTCAAAGAGTTATACAGTTCATCTTCAAAATGATATAAAAGCAGGCAAGTGAGTGTTAATCCTTCAATTTTGAGAGGAAAAACGTTAGAATTGCCTCCTTGTTGTGTGTACATTCTGGTTTGGATGCCGCCCCCTAGTGCTCATGCTCACGTTACGTGAGAGTGTTGGTAGAAACCTTCCCGAATGTCTACACGTGATATCTGGGTGTTATGGCTGTTGTGTGGTATGTATAGATCTTGTGGGATGTGTGTAGGCATCCTGCAGCCGGTAGTTGGTGGGAGAGTTCCAAGCTGCTTCTGTGCTTTTTAGTCCTTATGGTATACTTTTGGCCTGACTGTTGTACTGTTTGTGGGAGAGCTGTGGTGTATTTCTTCGCGGTGCATTTTGATGCATCTCCATATTTGATTTGTTGCGTGAATTTGTGTTTCCCCACATTTGTTGACAAGCACTGGAAGTGAGTTGAATTTGAATGTAGAGTTCTACATGTTAGCAAGTCCAAGACAAGTTCTGATTCTCACTTGTCATGCCTTTAAATCAGCCTCTTATTGTAATTTTGCACTTAAACTTTTTTCTTGCCATCCTACATGCGAGATTCCAGGCATTTCTACTTTCTGAACTCAGTATCTGTGGATAAAGTAATCCTGACTAAAAACCTGATGGTGTCGAGTAAAATTCATTCTAAGGCTGGAAAATAATTGCTGTATTTGATCGAAGAACCACAATCACTGCTTCTGTAGTAACATGCGGCTCTTGAGTGGCTGACTGTTAAAACTGTTACCCCCTACTTGATCTTGTTTGTTTTTTCATAACAGAAATTCTTAAAATGATGGTTGCATATTTTAGTGTGAGTTTGAAAGTGCGTGCTCAAGTACTGATTCAGAAGGACCAAATAATATTCAAAGCCTGTAAAATGCTACTCTTCTAACCCTAATTTTTCCCTATAGTTACAGTCCCTGTCCTTCTAATGACTACAAATTTTGTGGGTTAAAAATGAAAGCTAAATGAAAGAACTGATGCCAGTGTTAATGTATTAATACAATGCAATGACTTCAAGTCATATTATTCATATGTTTGAATTACAGTTTGTACTATTGTCTTGACGCTTAAGTTAAATGATTTCACTACACATTGTACCTGTATTACAGTGTATGTGATGGATAATCTTGAATTTTGTTGTGATGAGTCTGGAGATTAAACATAGCTACATTAATTTGTGTAGGTTAACATTTGACAGGCATGTCTGCCCTTTGGGTAATCTTAGTAATAACCCATGAAGACCAGGACATATTAGTCATTGTGTGGTTCTGTGTGGTGCGGTAGTGGAATAATGCTTCCGGTTGAGTGTTACTTTGGCGGGGAGCTTTGGCGATGTGTGCTCTTGTCTACAGCTTAATTCAATTGTCTTTACGGTGCAGGCTGGTGTGAGGGCTTGCTCTGAGGAGACTTCCAGAAATAGATCAGAGAATGAGACGAGCCTGTGAACATGTCCCTCACCCACAAAAAAAAAAACCAAATAGCTCCACAACTTCTCCCTCTCTATGGCCTTCTTTTCTATTCATTCTTTTCTTTATTCTTCCTTCGCTGAGACTGAAAGTCGGGCTGGCTGTGAAGCGCGGATGCATCCTACTTTAGCAGCCACTCCAGTGGGGGTGGGGGTTGCTCTCTGTTGAATCTTTCATTCCTCTTGCGTTTCGTCATGTATTAATCATGCCCTCGGTCTGGCTGGCTGGAAACAACGACAAGGCAGAAACAGAAAAACAAAAGTGGCTGCTCCAGCAGTCACGTGTGGCTGCTGCACACGGAGAGCGGCTGCACCGTGAGCGGCTGCTGATTGCACTGCCTGCCTCTGACCTGTCATCACTACCCCTTGCTCACGCCACTTCATCTGCATCCACAGGCAGGCAGCTGTGTCAGGAACTGTCTCTTCACCTGTTTGATGGTCTCTGTCTGGGAGGGCTGCCCCCTCTAATTCCGCCAGCTGACTAATTAAGCATAGTATTTTTGTTTTACTAAGGTTAAGACATTCGTCAAATTACATCTGCATGTCTAAACAGTAAATGTGTGTTTTTTGCCTGTAAAATCTCTGTGGGTTGATTTCCATGACCCAGTCCTAGACTGTATTTTCCTTTCAATTGAAAAATGCTGCGTGGTCTAAAATTAGGCTTAATCCCTGTCTTGGATTCCGGCCCTTAACCCATTTAATCCAATCGATCACAATAATGACCGTAAAAAAGGTTTTCAGTAATTAGGTTTTAAAAATGTTGCTGAATAGTGCATCGCTACATGCTCCCAAATATTGAAATAATACCAGGTCTCAGTGAAATATGTGCAGTGTGGCATGTTTAGTGTAAACTGTCACATGGCCAAAGCTGTTTACATCCTGGTTGCACCATGAAACAAGGATGGCTACATCAATACTCCTAAACAAAAGGTTAATAATGTTTACGTAAAGATAGGATAAAGACATGTGGTACACATAATCTTTAAGGTGTCTAGCGTTGATATATGCATTTGCAATTAGTCAGCCTTGTTTAATGAGGTCATAGAGTGAGTAAACATGTTAACGGCAACAATAGTGACTGGCAGGATGATACAGTGAAATTTACTTATACATATACAAATACAGAATTCTTTTTCAGCCTAACTTTCTACTCTTTTCTTTCTTTTACTTTCACTTGGGGTCAAATTCTGGATATGCTGGATCTGCGTGACCACCCAGACAAGGAATGCAACACAGCAGTTATCCCTGAAAATGCGAAAGATTCTATCCTCACTGATTGTGATAACAAGGGTCAGGCATGGCAGATGAGGGGGAGAAAGTCGTGCCATTTCAGGAATGTCTGTTCCCATAATATGGTCCACATGGACGCAAGCACTTCACAAGGGGTACAGTCTGTTTTGGTTACGGTTATAGAGCCTTGCCTCATTCAGTGTTTGAATATATTGCATGAATCCATGTGTTGGATACTCATTCTCTTCCTAGAAACTGGATTGATTCAGTGGTTCTCACTCTTGGAGAGTAATTTCAAGTTTCTCCAGGTTGCAAGGTTATTCAACAACAACCTGTTCACTTGCACTCCTCAATGAACTAACAAAAAGCATATGTGGGTGCTCTGGAATAGTGAGGCAATTTTGTCTGCTTTTTGTCCCATTCAACAGAAGGGCTTCATGAAGTTAGCCCTAGGAACCTACCAGGTTCTGATTGATTGTAAAGAATTTAGAATTAGGAGTGATGTGCCTTTGACAGTCCCACAACCAAAATGCATTAACCAGTACAATGAACACTTCATGAAGTTGACTTTCACAACCTACAAGGTTCAAGACACCATACCTTGATCAGGTCTAGGAACTGACGGTGGTCCATCTTTGCATGGTCTCTCATAAACAGCCTTATCTTTTAAAGAGATTTTTGGGAAGGGGCTGTCAACCTGCTCATGGATAGTGGCACAGTCTTTTATGCAAAAGTTTGGCATGAAACTTACGGAAGGAGATCTCTCCTGACTGCTACAGTTGAAGATTAGGAAGGACATGACAAAGCTGCTCACTGTCTGATCAACACTATGCGCTGGTTCCAGAGACGTCATCATTGTGACACACACTATTTTTGCATATGAGAAATGCAAAGCTTCCACTGCAAGGCTCCCACTTGTGACCGGTCTTCTTTGCATTATCCACTGGGTTTCCTCTCTACCCTGTCCATTGGCGTTGTTGTGTCCTCTGTTTTTCTCTTGTGGTTTTTCCACTGGACTTTCTCTGTTCACCAGGCCTTGTCTGACCACTGGGGATTTCTGTCTGCTGCCTGTCTTCTGTCCACTGGCTTTCTGCCCTGAATGTCTTGGGCAGCAGAAGAGTCTTAGCAATCTTAGCATCATGCCGTTTCACCCACTGTCACTGCCCCGGCATGCACTATCCAATCCACTCCACTATCCAAACATTGCCAACATAGTTTTGAAAAAATCTTTATAATTTTAAGCAGTAACTGAACATAAACAAAGTAAATAGTATTTACTATTTATAGTATTTACTAATCCACACGAGTAAAAAAACATGAGTGTCACACTGCACTCAAAAGTGATTTGAGCCTGGACCAATGTGCAGGACATCCACACCCTGCTACCTTAAATGTTTGGTCACATTTGATGTGCAAGCGGATGTGCAGTTAACTAGCTTCTCGCATGTGTTGCACATTTCGTTGTGATCTTTGTCTTTTCTGAAGTAAAGCCACATTTTTGATCATTTACCACAAGCTAGTTTTCACACAGTACTTGTTGTTAGCCATGCGTGTTAGCTTGTGTCTAAACAAACAAAAATGCAGATAGCCATACATGTGCTTGCAAATGTGTCTGCAAGAGTAAAGGGTTTTCATGTTTAGGAATCCACAAACAGAAATCAGTTACTTGGTAATTTGGACTTGGTTCTAAAAATTTGGACTTGGTTATGAACTTGGTTCTAAGTTGGAACCAAGTTTTTGTTTCAAACCCTACTGTGCTGCCGTACTGCTACTGTGTTTATCAATGCTGAACGAGGCCTTGGCTCTCAGGTAGCTGTTAGCAGTCCAGGTCCGCAGGACTGTACAGGCCTTATCTGTAATCGTAATGCGTTTGTGGGTGTGTGCCATTTGATGTGTACATAACTTGATGTCACCAGAACACGTACTAGGTCATTGAAATGTAACCGCAGTGAGTGACAACAGCAAAGGTGTAGTTGGTTGACTTTGGTTGTAAATAGGCTCAATGACGAAAACCTACCAGAGTGTTCATTTTCTAAGCCTCAGTAATTGTTTGATAATAATGTGCTCAGTCAGCCTTCATATAAATATAACATTATTTTGCATGCTCAATATGATCATATAGAATGTAACTGCTGCAAGTCAAATGTATGGTTGCAAGATACATTGGCAGCAGATATATTTTTCACTGATAAATGGAAAAAATGATTAGCACTAATCCAGTATGTTCAACTGATAATTAGTGGTGGTTGTCAGAATAAAACCTGATATCTCTGAAATATAAATGTAATATTTTTATTTCAAGTCATTTTGGGCAACCTCTTTTAGTACATTCATTAAGTTTTGACACAATCTAACAGACAGCTGATATATTTGACTTGTCTTAAGCAATCAAAAAACATATTTAGTGTCTCCAGCTTTTGCACTGTGGAAGGAAACCGGAGTACCTGGCAGAAACCCATGCAGACATGAGAAGAACGGGGAGAAACTCAATACACAAAGGACCCTCGGCTACACCGGCTGGGATTTGAACCAGAGGCAACAGAGCTACAAAAATGCCAGAGTAGTGCTGTTGCCTCCAGTTTAATTGAGATTACAGGCTTTCACTTTTTCAAATAACAGTTTTGATATGAAAATGATTTATCTTCCAACTTAGTCATTGTATCACTTGTCACTGATAATTTATCACTTGTTGCATCGGCCCAGAATTTGCATATCTTTGCACCCCCAGCCTGTTCATGTCCTTTTTTTATCGGTCACCTTGTCACGTTTCACGTACAACTCACATGTAAAACCAGAGCTGACACATGTTTACAGTGCTGGCCTTTAGAAGAGTGAGTTATCACTGCAGGGCTGTTATAGTAGAAGCACAGATGTATTTGCATACACTCATTTTGTCAATGCTCCCTCCAAAATGACTGAGAGCAAGCGCAAGCTTTGTGTGTGTGTGCATGTGTGTGTGTGCATACGTGTGTGTATGTGTGTGCGCGCGCGTGTGTGTGCGCATTCACACCCTCAGGCTGTCCCACTTGTGGGTCTAAGTTTAGCGCTCTCTCTCTCCCTCGCTCTCTCTTTGTCATACTTTTTTATTCTTTCTCAATAAATAAATGATGCTGGTTTGATGCTTCATGCAGACTTCATGTACAAGTCAAGCCCTCTGAGCTGCTGAACCCAGCTTGACACCTGCTTTCCATATTCAGAATAACATGCAGAGGGCATGTGAGGCTGTACCTTGCCTTTGAAGCGAGGGCGAGTGTGTGCTATTGCTACAGCACTGATGCTCCTGCCAGGCCACACACACACACACACACACACTCCCACCAGTGCTCAGCTGGGGAAGAGGAGAGGGCATGAAGGTTTTGAATCTCCTCGGCGGCAGAGCGGGCTGGCCGGAGAACTAATGGAGCGAGGACGTTTTGTTTTCGCTGGCAGGGCAGGCGGCTGTGTTGACGCAGTCTGTCCCTCTTTGGGTGTAAAAACGCTCGCCTCTTTTCATACACCAGCACCATTCATAACACTCCAGCTGTCGCGGGCTCGTCACTGAGTTCCCCACAGTAATTGCCTTTCATGGTGAGACAGTCAAGATTCGGAAAAATGGGAGCAAGACGGATTGGTTTATTTGGGTGCGAGGCTGTGAAAGATGTGGGGAGAGATGACAGAGCGAGAGAGTGAGGGAGAGGAAGAGGGGGGTAAAGATAGGGATAGGGACACAATATAGATATAAATCATTATTGTGGAGTCCTCCTGTACATTTTAATGCTTTCTGTGGTGTAACACTCTCACTTCAGCTCAGGATGGACTTGTTTTGTAGCTGATTAGTTGGGTCAGGTGTGTCACAGCGAGAAAATCATTCTTGATTTTTTACTTTGGTAATGCATGTTTTAGATGTTTAATAATGACAGTAATCTCATTTTTAGCATTCTGCTCCTAAATCTAATGTATTTTAAACAGTTATTACATTGGGACATTCGGTAGCAAGGTGCACCTTTGACAGACCGCGCAAAGAGGGAGAAAAAGTCTAGCCATTCTCGCTAAACAGCACAGACGAGTGTGAGCTTTTCTCTATGATGAAATTATGTAGTTAAAGGCATCTCTGAAAAGGCACAAAGGCCATATGTTTTTTGTAACACGGACATGGGCTGTGTTTCTAAGGCAGGATATAAAACAGCATAGTTGTGTGAAAAGAGATTGTGTGGCTATCTGTGCAGATATCACAAACAACATGTACATTCATTCAGTGATTATCGGTATCAAATAATGTGACTCTGAACTGAGATTTCAGCACTCTAGACTGCCTGTTCTCCCCCTCAGAGCAGATCTGAACACATGGCTGATGTGTACTCACAGTCAGTGTTTCTGAGTCAGCTCCATCACTGCCTGCCTCACAGCCGCCTCCTTTAGTGCCAGAACTTGCGTCTGGTTAATGACTGGAGTTCAGGGAATTTTAGACACCTAATTTTTTTCCCTCTCTCTCTCTCTCTCTCTCTCTCTCTCTCTCTCTCTCTCTCTCTCGCGCTCTTGCACTCTCTTTCTCGCGCTCTCTGTCACTCTCATTTTCTCTCTTGCTCTCTCAACCTTCTCTTCTGTATGCGGAACTATAATTGGAGCTCTTTCAGACTTTCTGCTGAAGTCAAAAGCTTTTGTAAGGCTGCTGTTTTAAAGCTCATCTCTATGTGGGTGTAGCATCCACATCAGTGTGAAAAGCATCTTAAAAAGCTTAACAATATGACTCTCAGACTCCCTCTGTCTCAATCACACTATTGTTCTTCGATTATTGTTATTTCACCCATTTTTGTCTCTGTCCACAAAGTTTGAGACATTGGCACTGTTCTGACTCTGATACGTCCATCTTGATCCGTTGCAGTGCGCTTGTATATGGCTTTGCAGTCAGATGGACAGTGTCTTTTGCTCCTCTCATTTTAGCCAAAAGTATTTGCAACAACTCTTTTTTGTCAAACATTTGTGCAACCCCTTCTTTAGCATCTCTAGTTTAGAATCAACATTTCTGTTCCTGGAGGTAACGTATGGCTTTGAGCACAAAGAGTACTGCTTACGTATGGAGAACACTACTTGTGCATAGCGAGTACTACATTTGCACAGTGAATGTCCTACCAGTTGATTTCCCCTGCTTGCTCTGGTATTAATGATGTGTACAGATAGGATTTTTGCATGATTGTGTATGAGAGGTGGTCTGAGGAGTTCTGTGTGAGTGTGGATGCTGGGGGGGGGGGGGGGCCCCACCCTGGCCCTAC
>JBBIGA010000002.1:21091745-21102107 GCA_037576975.1 Alestes dentex
GTGTGTGTGTGTGTGTGTGTGTGTGTGTGTGTGTGTGTGTGTGTGTGTGTGTGTGTGTGTGTGTGTGTGTGTACTTCTCCAGTAGTCAGGGAGAGCCATGCCAGCGGCCACCCAGCTGTTTACACACACCACCGTTCCACGGCAACCTTCTGAGGTCATCATGAGCTCATCAGGGAGCTCTTGGACCAGTGCTGACTCTTTATTTAACAGTTCTGAAGGGTACAGGGAGCTGGGAGGTTATTTAGGAGTTTGGAGAGGAGTTTGGCAGTCCGAGGGAAATGTGTACCCAACGGTTCCCAAGACTCTGAGAGCAGAGTGCCCATGAACCACATGACCCTCAGTAAGAGTGGACAAACAGCGAAAGTACAACCTGATGATATTTGAGGACTTTTTGTTCATGAAAAAAAATCAGTTTATATCATGATATGTGACATGTTTAGCAAAGGTTCTTAACAAAACTTTACTTCTTAAGGGAACAGTTTGGCAAATAAATGAAAACACAGTTGTTGTTTTTTTTACATACCCTAGATGGATCCAGGACAGTTTTGGACTCTAAAATTTGCTTCTTTAGTTTTGTACTGCAGCTACAAGGCTTTTGTATGTAATTATTTGCATAAATCTGTTGAAATAACAGCAGCTCAGCCCTGCCCATTCTTACTGAAGTGGTAAGAAGTGTTTCAGCTTGAACTGCTTTTTGAGAAAGATACAATACAAGGCAGGCAGCCAGAGTGGAGATCATTTACATAACTTACAGATACAGAACAAAATAACAGCCTGTTTAATGTTTAGTGTTATGAAGAGAGGTTCAAAATGGGTAATTTAAAGATCATTTGGAATTACTTTTCTGATTTTTCACTCTTATGTTACTTATATATAGTCTTTATACCAAGCATTTCTATATGTAGCATCGGATATTCATATTGAGCTTTTTTCTTTCTACAGGATTTTATATAGACTTTATATTATATTGTTACTGTCTCTGTGTCTCTGTGTGTTGTGGCAGTCATTACATGAGCAATTTCCTCCGGGGTCAATAAAGTTTTCTGATCCTGGTTCTAATATGAGGACTGAAAAGTAACATAAGAAAAATGCAGGAAATGGGCCCTTTAATGTTGCTTCGTGCTGTAATGCTGTTGCTCCTGTTGTGTGTTGCTGCCCGATGTCCATCTCACGCATCAGTAAATTGGTGCTGATGAACACTCTCATGGATCCACTGAGACCTTGGGAAGCCAAAGACAAGCGTTGCAGCTATTTTTAGCTCGTTTTCTTTCGAGTGGCTCACTTGATTTAAATGTGTACATCATTTCCACAACCGTATATCCACACACAGGTTGCACAATTAAAGAATACAAACACTGAACACACAGCTGTGTTGATATTTGTCAGTATGTGTGATTTTTGTAGAGGTAATGGAAACATTTCAACAAAGTAAATTAAATTCTTCACTTTTTAGTGCAGCAGCCTCTGCCCAGCCAGGGTCAGGGAGCAGGAAAGGGTTTGCTGGTGCAGCTGTAGAGTCAGATATGAAGAATAAGGCTGAGAGGAGAAGTTCTGATTTCATGCTCTTTTACCAGAAAATGTTTTGCCTGAGGAATGTAGAGGAACACAGAAGCTGCAGGTCATCCAGCAAACATCTAGGCATTATTATAGACAATGAAGAGCAACACTGTGTTCAGTTACTGCTGTAAGAAAAGCCAAAGTTGTAAAATAATAACTTCCAGAAAGGGCAAACCACTCGAACCATCTGTTAATGTAACTTGAGAGGTTTAGAGTTTCTGTTGCTCCATGAAAGAGACACCTGCCATTTTCACAATGTAAACCAAGACAAGATAGATTTGCACAAATTTCTTATGACAGTGCTGATCTGTATTTGTTTTCTTAATTAGGGATTTTTGAATTCTCTTTTGTAAACAAAGAAACTGTGTGATACTAATCTGACATCCACACCCATGGGGCTTCTCTTTGAGACAGGGAGTCAAATGAGATTTTTCCACACATATGATGCATGTCTGATCTTTTCTTTGAAGTCTGAATGCATGACAGAATGTGTGTGTGTGTGTATGTGTGTGTGTGTGTGTGTGTGTGTGTGTGTGTGTGTGTGTGTGTGTGTTTCTCAGTGAATGAGGCTGTGCTGTAATGCAGGCCTGTGTATTCGCCACACTGTTCTGCTCTATGCTGGGCTGTATCTGTGGAGAGGAACCTGCAGTTTTATCCACAGTGCCTTAAATGTGATGAATCTTTGGCCCACAGAGGATGCACTCCCATAACGCATCACTCTGGTAAAGAACACAGTAGGATGGGCACTGCTACATGCACAGCAATGGGGAATCAATCTTTATCAGTGTTCACTCTGGAGCTTTGTGTGTGTGTGTGTGTGTGTGTGTGTGTGTGTGTGTGTGTGTTTCGCTTGTGCATAAGCCTCTGTTTTGCAGAGTTTACAAATACTGACCAGTGTCGTTAACGTCAGCAAATCCTGAACCTCTTTTCAGCCACTTTAGATCATTGAAACTGTAGATCTGCGAACATTTCTCTTCACAAGGTCTGCCTAACTAATACACTTGGCTACTTGGCTCACATTGTTCGACGTGGACTATATTATAATAATAAATTGCTCAATTGCTAATTGCTTGGAGTCAAAGCCTGCAAATCCCTACTAATATGAGAATTCATGGCTAATGAAGATATCTGACGTTTTTCATGTACTTACAGTTTGGACAGTATGATGTTTAGTTGATTTTCCAACGCGTCAATAAATGGAGAACAAACATCTATGTTCCAATGTTCCATGTTTTCATGCAACATTATATTAATGCATAGTTCTATTTTATGCTCTATTTCAACATGTTAATGTCCGCAAATACATAGAAATTGTGCACTACTTGGGAAGAGTAATGGTATATTTAAGTATGTCCTCTGTAGATGTTCACTTATTTTCTCTTATGAAAACAACAAAGCTTATCATTTGACAAACACTTGCTTTATTACAAACAGAACGTAATTAGTTTTATTTTATTGCAGTTAGTGCAGTGGAGTTGGATGAACATCATTGCATTTTTGGCAGTGTTTGCTGTATCAATTTTAGAGAGAAATGTAACATAACATTTAAGAGTTATAAATACAGTCAAAAAGTCTGGCATTCACATTTTGCTGAACTGATTACAATAAATCAGTTAACAGATTTGTTAACTTTATTGTTCATTTTATTTATCAGTCTAAACATGATGAGACTGATTGTTTTACATGTATTTGCCAGTTTTGACACAGTTGTGATATTATCTTACTTTTCTAACACACACTGTTGACTCAGTAGGTTTGGAAGACGCTCAGATCCTGCTTGTGTTTTCTGTATGCATGTATACGCCACTGGCTTATCCTCAGTGTACACAGAGCCCGTGATTACTCTCTGCTGCGTGTTTGAAACTCTGAGCTCTAATGTTATCTAATCCCCCCTCGCCCCCTGATCTAATAATGACACGAGTAAACAAACGTAGCTCTGCTGTATCTGGCTGTCTGCTTCATATGGCTGTCCCTCAGCTCTGCTGCTTTGAATAAGAGAGATGATTGCCGTGACAAACCCTGAAAGAAGAGCTGCTTAACCCTTCAAAATTTAAGAATCAGGATTTCAGGATATCATTATTATTTTCATGCAGTGTTGCTATCTGGATTCTGTAATGTCTGTGTAAGACATAAGGAAGACATTGGAAACAATACAAAAGTAAAATAAAAAATAAGAAAATGTGTAAGTGGATCGTAGTAACAAGCATAGAATACAGCAAGTGGCAATGAAGGGGCCAAGCACCACATGGCCAATGTCTTTCAATCACTGAAACAAGTAGAGATTCTATCAAAAGAGCACATTTGAGCCCATATGCTACACATTTCTTGAATTTAGTTTTTCCCCTCTAAGGTCCGCTTAAGGTTTGTGTGGTGTTATATACCTAAAATGATCATGGTTCATAAGTGCGTAACCTTTTTCCGATGCATGACTGGGTGGGTGTAGACTGCTGTAGGCTGAATAGGTGGATACATGTAAATGTGTTTCTTCGCATGATACCACAAAAACAATGAATTTAAAGCGGGCTGCTTTCACAATTTAGTTTCCATATGTGGCTCATATGAAGTGGGGCCTGAATAGTATGCCAGAAGTGGGGCCTGAATAGCAGCCAGTTACGGCAACTCTGCTAATTTCTGAGCTTCTTTCTTATTTTGCGTTTTTATTTTAACTTTTTAATTTAATCTTAGTAACTTAAATCTGACACCATGCAAATTTAATAAACGGGACTAAGAAACGTTTATCTTATTTTGCATCAAATTATTTTATTTTTTAAAATGCAAGGGAAATTCATTTTCCCCTGATGTGACCACTTTAAAACAAATGTTGTGTTTGGCAACAGAAGAGGGAGAAGATTTGCAGTGGGTTAAAAGTTATGAGCAGCTTTGCTTGAAGAGACAAAAAGCTTGAAGAGATTTTCCGTGCAGCTCCTGGACCATATTTCAGTTATTCAGTGCTTTGAACAGCCTGTGACAAATGAATCCTAAATTGGTTGTTTTTTTGTTTTGTTTTTATGATGTTACACGTATTGTTTAAAAAGAGACTCTTCCAGTGTTCTAGCAAAGTCGTTTAATTAAAGCTTTTGTTGGGTGCCTGTGCCTGGTGGTGTTAACTGGCACGTTAATTAGCTCTAATAGTTGTTTGTGTTGATTTGGTGGCTGGGCTTTGTCGGATACGCGTGCTGAAAGTAAACATGTTTGCCTGTCTTATTTCTGCGAAAGTGCAAACAAATAATGCCCTTATCGCTGCTCGCTTATTCACAGTAACACTGAAGGAAGTTGTTCGTTACGAGCGACTTCCTGTCCGGCTGAGTGTGGGCGAGTTTGCCACTAAGAGGTCTCCTCCAGGCCCTGTGGCTCAATACCGGCTTTGTATGGGCACTTTTGCGTCACGATTATGATTTTATTAAGTCGTGGGTTCGGGATGAAAGGGTGGTTTTCTCTTCTGCGCTATGAAAAACCATGTGACCCAGGCCCTTGGTCAACGCGGGGTCAGAAGGCCGTACTGCAGCTTGGGGCTGTGCCAGTAATGTGACGTCTTGGGACCGGCACAGGCACAGAATCCATCCTCCGTTTATCCATAATGCTCTACAACTCTTTAGAACAGAAAGAGAGGAATAGCTTTAACTGGCGCCCAGTGTTACGGTGTGGAAGAACTTTTACTGCAGCTCGAGCTGTGTGATTCACTTTGTCCTGGCCGTCCCCTCTCAGAAGAGCCAGCAGGCCAAACAGAGGTGGACCATGAGTCACAGCACTCTTGGTTTAACTGGGAATAATGCAATGTTTTCCCTAAATTCACTGCTCTTAAAAAATGCAGTGATATCAATACTAAGAGCAGTGCAAACTGAATCGGATCCAATTCAATCCATGATACAGAGTTCATGATTCAGTATTCTCACACTATTTCAGACAAAAGTGTAATTTTAAGAAAAATCCTGTTGTTGTACAGCTTGCAGTGATCTTGTGGATTGAGGGGGTGCTCGAGTATGTTGTTGAAAAGGGCTGTTTGTGGTTGCATCAAGTGGCGTAATAAATTGGATGTCCATTTTCCACAACGCACAGTTGTTGTTGTTATTCATTATTAGGCCTCTGTTCAATAGCACTGAAATATCTAACAAATGAAGGTTAGAGAAAGTTTACACTCTAAAATGTCAATATACCGCTCATCCTTTGTATGGATATTGAAATCATTTTAATTCTAGTGGTATTTTGGTCAAAATCTGGCATAATATCAGAAATGAAGTGGACAGGGAGGAGCGTGGCTTATGTTATGTACGCAACCATGCTCAAATAATCCTTTCTCAATTGAATGGGAAATTAAAATGTAATCTTCATCCTTTTAATATTTACTATCCAGAAAAGTGGTTTTACTACGCACGCACACACTCGCACACACTCGCACACACACGCACACACGCACACACGCACACACACACACACACACACACACACCTCTTAAGGGCAATCATTTTTTGGATATTAAAGTGAATGTGTTGCGGTGTTTACCAAATCAGTTTTCCTCCTCAACATGAAAACGTCACCGGAAGTGATTATAACCACTGCTTTCCAGACTTGCAAGTTCACTTGTCCCAGTCAGCTGTGCAGTTGGACAGTGAATTGAATTATTAAGTTCTGTGCTATTGTGTATGGAATAATCGTGAACAATTTTTTTATTATTATTATCAATAATAGTAGTAGTACTTTTACGTTTATGGCATTTAGCAGATGCTCTTATCCAGAGCGATGTACATCAGTGCTTAAGTAGTCCCCGTAGTAGTAGTAGGAGTAGTAGTAGTTAAAGTTTTTACATCCGATAGTTGCAGTAACAAAAATGATTATGTGAAGGCTCTCTTATTAAGCAGCCCCTCTCCTCTCTTTCTTTCTATAGTTGATGTGAGTGCAGCCTTGCCCATTCCTGTGCCTCCGGCTGCCATCCCGATGGACCTGCGTGTGGACCAGCAGCAGCAGCACGTGTCACTAGGACAAGTAGACACTGGTCATCGTGAGCAGCAGCTGCAGCAGGAGCTCATGGCCCTCAAGCAGAAGCAGCAGATTCAGCGCCAGCTGCTCATCGCTGAGTTTCAGAGACAGCATGAGCAGCTCTCGCGCCAGCATGAGGCCCAGCTGCAGGAGCACATCAAGGTAAGACTTCAGTACCTCTTTCAGTCCTCTCTTTCAAAGTCCAGGCCTCGAGGTGGCTACAGCGGCTGTACCACTGCACTTCTATAGAAATGTTATGCCATAGTGTCAGATTTCGCATGAGCAAGTCTGTATGTCTGTATTCTTTGAGGAAAGTCTTTTCCATGATGGGTCAGTATTTTGGAGGCAGGACCTATACAATCTTAGCTTAAAGTTCTGATCCAGGTTTAGCTGCAGTGCAAAACTTAAAGAGGCAGATTTTAGATACTAAACATGTCTTGGTTTCACAGTTACTAGTTATCAACGTGGGGTGATGAGGAAAAATTGTCTAAATTGGGTTTAAATGTGTTTGTGTGCTTTTGTTTGGAGATTGGTGTTCTGGATGTGTGTTTGAGATTTGTGCATCACCACAGCCACTGTGCTGCTGTGTGCCTGCATGTGTGTTAAGGTTTGTTTAGGGCTGCATATAGTTGTGTGTGTGGGGGGGGTGGGGGGGGTGGGGGGTGCTGTGGTTTCCTGAATCTATGCTGCTGTCAGTGGTGTCCTGTCTGAGGTCTCGGCGTAAAGCCCTTGATTGCAGAGTGGAATGTGCTCAGCAGAATGCCAGCATGCTGTGGGGAGGAGTGTGTGTGTGTTTTGAAGGAATGTGTTGAGCTGACTGTCAGTGTTCTCTGGCTGGGGGAGGATGTGTGTGGAGGAATACGCTGCGGTGAGGTGAGGGAAAGGCTCCATCGCTATGGGAACCCTGTCCTTGGGAAACACTCAGAAGCAATGAGCCTGGCACGCCACTGGCTTTGCTGCGTTGCCACAGCGAACCTCCAGACCAGTAGAAGAGTAGCAGTATTGGCTGGGCTATAAATAACTCTGTGTGAGGGCTGTAGGCCTATCTGCTCAGGAGTGAGGGAGGGACAGAGGAAGGGCTGGAGGGATAGAAGGAGGGCTGGTTCTGATTGATTGGGTGTTTGCTCTTTCTGTAGTGACGCCATAGTGATGAGCTTTGGTGGAAAGGAGGCAGGGCTTTCTGCAGTGTGTCTCCATGCGGTGTAGTGCTGGAAAATATTTATAGAAGTCAATGTTATTACTTTTTTTCAAATTGTTCAGTTTCAAATAGGGCTGCATGACATGGACAACATATCAGTTTTGTGATTTTGCTGCTACATGTTGCGATTGTGATGCCTTTCGGGCCCATATCATCATTTTTCTGTAATTGAAAAGATTTAAAGTCTGCAAATATTCTTTCAAATGGTACATTCACTTCCCCATAAAGTCCATATGTGGAAAATAAGAAAACAACCTGTTTTCAAATCAACACAAAAATATATCTCCTCATTCTGGCCACAGCAAGTTAGGCCCGCACATTTATGCATTCACCAAAACGGTTAAAGATCAAAGATTGTTGGAATACACGGGGACCTTGAAACATCAGAAAAACCAGTAACTCATCTGGAGCTGTGATTGCTTAAAGGCTTATTTGCACGCTGCAGCCTTTGAAGATATCAGTATTGCCAAGACTGATGTTACGATAGTGATTAGCAGGATATATGCTGTCCAGCTCTAGTATCAGATGATGTTCAAAACTGTGTCTATAAATGTAGTCTGTTTCAAGTACTTTACTCATGAGTATTATTGTATTTTCATAGATAACACAGTCATATAAGTTAAGATACTCTTGGTTGATAATTAATGCCACAGTAAAATCGCTGCATTTTTACTGTGCGAATTATGTGACCATCTACACTTATACAATAATCAGCCACAATTTTAAAATTAATGATGGATGAAATGAATAATACTGAGTCTCATTACAGTGGCTCCTGTCAAGGGATGGGATATATTAGTCTTGTGAGGTGTGCAGGGAGCAAAAGCTAACCCATCTGGTCTTATCTTCCATAGCATAAATTGGTGAAAAGGTTAATGCTGGGTATGATATAAAGGTGTCAGAACACACCTTCGTAAGGGTTTGCATATCTGCAGACCGGTCAGAACGCTTGTGCTGACCCCTGTCTACTGCCAAAAGCTGGTAAATGGACACATAAGCATCAGACCCGGGCCATGAAGCAATGACCACTACCTGGTCTGATGAATTGCTTTTCTTTTATATCATGTGGATGTCATGTGGGTGTGAGTGCATTTCTTACCTGGGAAAGATAGGATGCACTATGGTAAAAAGCCAAGCTGGAGGAATCAGTGTGATGCTCTGGGCAATGATCTGCTGGGATACCTTTGGTCCTGGAATTCATGTGGATCTCACCTTTTAATGTACCACCTACTTAAACATTGTTGAAGACCACCCCTTCATGCCAACAGTGTTCCCTAATGGCCTTTTCCCTTTTAGCAGGATAATGAGCCCTGCCACACTGCAAAATATATTCAGGATTGGCTTAAGGAACATGACAAAGGCCTCCATATTTCCCAGATCTCAATCCGATCAAACATCGGTGGGACATATTGGTCTGATCCATGGAGGTTCCACGTCACAATTTACAAGACTTAAGGGATCTGCTGCTAATGTTCAGGTGCCAGAACCCAAAGCAGACCTTCAGAGGTTTGGAGTCGAGACTTTTCCATGATGGGTCAGTATTTTGGTGGCAGGACCTATACAATCTTAGTTTAAAGTTCTGAAATAAAGCACTTGGTGCTTGACACCAAAGAGTAACATCTTAAGAAAAAGTTGTAAATGAACCCTATCGAGAGCTAAGGCAGGTGTGCTCTTTGGTACGGTTAAATAATTAACATCCTTCTATTCTCTGTGACCTGTGTAAAAATTCTGCAGAGGCCATGCTGACCTCGATTTTGGATCAATATGGCAGGAGGAAAGTGACTTTGAAAGAGTGTTCTTTATTGGGGCATGGATGGCCAGAGCTTCAGTCCCAGACTGCTCAGATGGCGACTGCTCCACTAGGGAGAGCGACTAAAGTGACATATCTATAGGAAATACATCAGTAATACATCAGGGTTGTAATTCAAAGCCCACATTCGGATCTGTCAGCATTGCATCAAAATGCACTAGTGTTTGAGCACTGTGTTGTTATGCAGTACTGTTTCATCAGCATGTCGATAAGCAGCAGTGTTTCAGCTTTGTGCAGTAGTATTTCAGTACTGTGTTCATTCGCAGTGGTGTTTCGGTAATGTGTCTTTGCAGTGATGCTTCAGTATTGTGTGTACACAGTGGTGTTTCAGTATTGTGTGTACACAGTGGTGTTTCAGTATTATGTGTATACAGTGGTGTTTCAGTGTTGTGTGTGTATACAGTGGTGCTTCAGTATTGTGTGTGTATACAGTGGTGTTTCAGTATTATGTGTACACAGTGGTGTTTCAGTATTGTGTGTACACAGTGGTGTTTCAGTATTGTGTGTAAACAATGGTGTTTCAGTATTATGTGTATACAGTGGTGTTTCAGTGTTGTGTGTGTGTATACAGTGGTGCTTCAGTATTGTGTGTATACAGTACTGTTTCAGTGTTGTGTGTATACAGTGGTGTTTCAGTATTGTGTGTATACAGTGGTGTTTCAGTATTGTGTGTATACAGTGGTGCTTCAGTATTGTGTGTATACAGTGGTGTTTCAGTGTTGTGTGTATACAGTGGTGTTTCAGTGTTGTGTGTATACAGTGGTGTTTCAGTATTGTGTGTATACAGTGGTGCTTCAGTATTGTGTGTATACAGTGGTGTTTC
>JBBIGA010000002.1:21108672-21119245 GCA_037576975.1 Alestes dentex
GCAGTTACTCAGCCGCTTGCCTTATATATATATATATATGCGTGCGTGTGTGTGTGTGTGTATATATATAGATATATGTGTATATATATATTTGTGTGTACGTGTGTACATTATACACACACACACACACACACACACACACACACACACACACACACACACACACACATATATATACTTTTGTTACAGTCATCTCACCCAGTTAACTCCAGCAGTGTGCCTTCCTGTTGCCGTTCGTATGAGACACCTCCTTGTTGTAATGAGTACCCTTATACTTGTCTAACAATCACATTCATGTTGTCAAGGTGCTTTTCTTTTGGAGCTAAGACAGTCAGGAAGTGGAGTCTCCGGAAATCTGCAAGGAATCAAGCTTTAAAGCAGTTAGCCTCCAAAGCCCGAAGGCTGTAGTTTAGGCCTGAGCGCTCACTAATCCCTGCTGTGGTTCAGGCTGAAGCAGTAGCATGGGCTTGCATGTGTAGCCTGGGAGAAAACACGGCTCAGTGGGATATGGGCCTGTTGAGTCTACACCACATGCTGTTCCTCCATCACAGGTAGAAGAAAAAAGCTTAATGTTCTCCCAGCATTCTGACAGGCAGCTCTTTTGTTTAAACACTTATACAAGTTGCTTTCTCATTCATTCTCTTCCTCTATTTGGTCTCAGTCTGTATAAAGACCATCATGTACAGTAAAATAGTAGTTTGGTGAACAATGGAAAAATTGAACATTTGGCCTTAGGCCAAATGAAGTTGTTTAGCCTGCAGTTGGAGCCCCAGTCTAATGTAGCGAACAAGTAATGGAATGCAAACTGCATGTCTAGGCCATCATACACTAAAAATGGTTAAGAAGAGAAATCAGAGCTGCCTTGAATCCTTTTATAGATAACATTACACCACAGAGTGTCAGAAACTACCTAAGATTGCTTAACACCTTGATGCAGTTTGTAAGAATCATGTGATAGATTAGCCATACAGCTGAAGCCTAAACTTCATTATGTGTTTGCTACATTAGTCTCATAGTGCACAACTAAAGCAAACTGCTGACACCAAACAACATCTGCTGGTTGACTGTCTTTGGGGGAAGCAGTTATTTCAACTTTCCTTTCACACTTTTAAGCTGTGCCATTCATCTATTACGCCTTTTAACTTATTCAAATAAAGGTGTTCCTTGCACAGTGCTATCAAAAACACTGTCATGAAAATATTTTAATGAATTGCTCATTGAACCATTTTTGGAAATGAGATGTGAGCATGAACAGTTCAAAGGACTTTCATGCAGTGGAAAAAAAAGTAATTCAGGGTGTTTTTATGTGAAATGACTAATTGTAGAGAAACTCTTTACAGGGGTTCTTCAGCCCTTTTAATTATTATCCAAAGCAACCCGTGAACCTACATGTGTTTTCTTAGTGTTTATGTTGTAGAATAGAGGTAAATATGAAAAATAAGTTTTCTCCAGGACCATTTTGGTACATCGTATATGTATCATCCCTGGATTAAAAAAATGTTTAGGCCAAGCATTATTTATTAAACAAGGTCTCAGCGAGTCCTTAACCATTTTATGTAGTAATACTTTTAGATGAATTAAATTATTTAAACGTCTGGTTCCTATCACTACAACTGTAAACATAGTAACTTTCTCTAGAATGGCACATTTCACATCAGACTATTCTGAATGATGCTACACTATAATTTAATCGTCCAGAAATTTTAGTGGGATTTGTATACAGCATTTTATGGGGGTTCTTTAAAACTTAAAATGGTTTTCATCTGCACATTTTCAAAGATGGTTCTGTAGGGAACTGAAACAAATTTTTCTGTGGCATCCCTGTAGTATACTGACCACTGCACATGTTTTTGGTGGCATCTCCTGATGGCTTGCTATTAATGGGTGCTCATTGCCTTTGCATGTCTTAATTTAGCTGACACTTCAATGCAGGCTTATCCTGGTCTGTCGAAAACAAGCTGGTTGCCCGTGATGCTGCTGAGGACAGTAGTTGTTCTTTGCACGGTACATTGTGTGCTCTGCTCCCACTCCCGTGCCGCTGGCGGCCTTTTATTAGACTGCGAGCAGCTATCGGTGCTCATTCACCTGATGTGAACTCTCTCTAACAGCGCTAAAGCGCTCATTAAATGCTTCTCGGCAGATGACTTGTGTCTCGTTTCCCGCTCGTTCCGCCGTGCTCGGCTGGTGACTTGCCGCACTTGGCGCAGTCACTGTACGTCCTTGATGACACTCAAGCTCCCTTCCAGAGCTTTCTACTCAGCCCTCATCAAGCTTTATAGTGCAGGGGGGAATGGCTTTCCTCCCTTCTGCTGTCTCTTCTCATTTCGCTTTTCCTCTCTTTCAGCAATTGCTCCCTGCAGCAGTGGCAGGTCCAGATGCACATTGAGCCTCCATTTTCACTCTCATATAACAAAGAAAGCCTGATGTACAAGAAAAGAGTTGAGCAGGTTTCCTGGACTGAAGAACCATTCTTCTCAATGCACTTTACTTCCCATGGTGAACAAAGTTGTCATTCATCCATTTGCTCTTTTCTTTTTTTTTTTTTTTCACTCCTTAAGGATCTGCAGTATTTCCAGTGTCTGAATATGAGAACCCTAAAAGACTGCTGAAAATTGCAAAAAAGAGAAAAGAGAATTTGTCACATAGTTCTTTAAGACGCTTTTTTGGAATTTTACATCCCGAACTCATGTTACTGAGTGCATCAGAATTATGGCTTACAGTTGTTCAGTGGCTGCATGTGAGATTGTAAAAAGATCTTCAGAAGTGGGTAAAAAAAAAATCCATATTCCAAAAATAATTTTATAACTTTTTAATCTGATTTGGAATCGTCTTATGGAACGTCCAATGGAAGACCTTTCAGATCTTTTTTGACACTTAGAATCATATTTGTGTTCTGCAGGGATCCTTCAGATCCTTCAGGTTCTTTTTATCATTTGAATCCAGTGAGCATCAGAGTTATGACATGTAGAGATTTCAAAATGACAAATTCCAAAAGAGGAATCCCAAATTCTTCAAAAAGAATCATCCTAAATCGCAATTGTCCTTCTTAAACTGGTCTGACGACCAAGAATGCACAGTATTTTAATGCGAGCATGGCTATAAACAGATCAACAGTTGGGTTCTTAATGTTCTTGTGGTATTGCCACTCAAAAGAGCACCACCCAGTGAGCCACTCCAGTGTTTCAGCTGTGCACACTGGAGATTTTTTTTCGGGCTCTGATGAGGAGAAGGGCATCAGCCTAGCTAATACAGCTGTTCTCTGGGCGTTTGTTTTGTGCTTGCCTTTTCACAATCCAGTTTCCACCCAGGGTGCAGACAGATGACTATTTTTGATGTGAGGGGGACCTCTTCAGTCTTCACTAATAGTCCATTTTATGTATTCCAATCAGCGCAGTAACAGGAGGCCATGCTGGGCCGTACTCCGCTGTTTTCTGTGGCTATGGCTGTGGGAGGTCAAATTGAACATGGGTTTCAGATTCAGCACAACATTTAATCTCTCTCTCTTTCGCACACACTCTCACACATTCCATATGCTGAATACTGACAAGAGGCAAGGCGCAGAGAGCCCAGATGGTTTATGGTTGTTTGATAGGAGATTTATTCCCATTTGGTGTGTTACTTTGTTTGCTATGGGGAAATGTTTAAGGCTTAATCGAATAGCAACAAAACTTCTTGGAACAAATCTACCCATAAAGTGGCAGAAGGTGATCTTTTATTATTTCTGTTTGGAAGATTATGTCTACTGCACAACTGTAATATGTCTCTTTCTCTCTTTGGCCCCAGGCCCTTCTTTCTGCAGCACATTGGTAGTGTGTATATTTCTAAATGCCCTTTGTGGGTTTGTTTTTCCTTCAGCTAATGATATGATTCACTAGTTCTAGATTGGAGATACCGGAGTGGTATTGATGGATATCGGCATGGGCCAAATAAGCAGGAAATGCTGGAAGGGGTGTCACACAGGGTAAAAAGAATGAGTCCAATCCAGTCTTGTAACAAAAATAGGCCTGAAACATCGAACACACTATTTGATGTCATGTTGTCAGCTGTGTATTTTGTCCTCTGGGCTCGTTGGGAGTTTGTGTAGTTTGAGCACAATGGCCTGCTTTTAGATGGTTGACTTTTTATTTTTAATAGCTACAACCCCCCCCCCCCCCCCCCAAACATCCTACCCACCATCAAACTGACTTATTCACTTTCCTTTAAAAATACACCTGCTGTTTATAAGGTTATTGAGTTTCCTTCTAATTTTTTAACTGACCATGAATGAAAGAAATGGAATGTCCACAGGAGTTTAAGAAATAGAGGCTGGAGGCCTCAGACCATTGGTCAGGGGAATTTATTTGATGCTGTCATTTATCACATCTTTGCATGAATCATTAATGTGCATACTGTTGAGAAACTGCAGAGCACCGTTGTTACTAAATCACAGCTACAGTAAACCTACTCCTGTAAGGACTGACTTGGTCTTTCGCCTCCTATTATGAATGTATGGTCACATAGATGCGTAGAAAATCAGGCTGACCAGTCAGAGCTTCGTTGTCATGGTTGCGGTCCAAACAAACAGTGGCAAAAATCATCAGCAGGCAACATGTTGACTATGAAAATGTAAAGACAGTATAAAAAATTTCCTTTTTGGAACATAGTCTGTTTCTAGGCTTATAGCCTGTTCACGCCGGATCTTTCTGTAGATCTGGGTATGCCCAGTGTGATCACCTTTTAGTTGCAGTGCCTGAAGAAAATTATACTTGAATCATCTGCTCCAGGAATCCATTTTTCCTTCCTTTTCTGTCTTCTTTCAGAGTATTTAATGTGAAGGTTCGATTATGTTAGAAATTGAAGGAGTGAGTCAATTAAAATAGCTTATTTCATTTGACAATTTCATGTCATAAAAGCAAAAGTGGTATCAATATTTCCGTTTTAGATGCACAGTAAAGCCGTAATGGGTGTGATATACACACACAGCGTATTTGCAGAAGAAAAGCTCGGCTCTGTTTGCTGTTGTCCATGCAGCCACAGACTGCCTGTGTAATCTAAAACAAACTGAGCCAAGGTGTAAGACATGTTTGTGTGTCTGGCATCAGCACATGTCACGGACCACTGCAGTGGATGTGTTAGTGGTCATGTAAAAACACACTTCAAAGTCAGCGAGTCTCGGGTGACCCTGGCCCTTCTGCAGACTCTCTGGAAGGCTCGTTTCTGCCACCTCAACATTTTTCGCGAATGTCGCTGCCCCCCTGCGCTGCCCATCCATTCCTATTAGGAATCCCAATGCCCCCCTGCTGGCTGAAGTCCAAGCCTGCAGGCCTGCCCACTCAGTTACATTTACTATCATTGAAAAAGAAGGCTGGTAGCATTTCTACACCTCTTGTTTACCATCAATACCATCTAGCCACCATTTGGATGATTACTGAAGTCTGCTGTTTTAGGAGTTTTAGGACAGTTCAGGTTTTGGTTATATCGACCGTGAAATTGCAGTGTCTGTTTCTTTTTGTTGCTCGTGTTCTTACAGTATCCGGGCACTGGCTGATTATTTGCTGGGTGCTTCAACTTGAAAGAAAAGTTTACCATCTATGAAATCTATTACATTTCTCTGCCTTATAGTGTTCTCTTCAGAAAAGAAAAAAGAACTGAACAAGCTTCATCGGGTTTGTTAGACATTCTATTAGCATAGATTGTAAAGAGACCATTTAAACCTGATTGTTTCATGTGAGTGATTTCATGTATCTGGATTTTAGCTTGATAAGATTTTAGTACATGTATCTACACTTGGTATAGAAATGCCTCGTCCAGCTAGTCAAACTGAAATGTGAACAGTATGTGTATATGTGTAATTTGCAGATCAGCTTGTAGACAACAACTTATCTTTCTTTATTTTTCTGTTCTATTTAAAAAAAAAAAAAAAAAAACGTTTGCACTATGCAGTTCCTTACTCGGACAGTCAATGTGTACAAGGAGACGACTGTTTAGATTAATTAGCCTTTGGTGTGAGTCATCGCTGCCATGAACCGCATGCATTGAAACATAAAGTGCTGAGACGGTGAAAAACATCATAGTAAAGTAAAGGTTATCCAAACCAGAGCCTAATTAAGCTAACTAGCTCCACCGAAGGCCTGGAAAGTAGAATACCGAATGAAACCAGAAGAAACTGGGGCACAGCAAAGCCCACTGGGGGGGCAGCGAGGGTGACGTTGCTGCTACTATATTGGGAGGGACTTGGGTTGTTGAATGTGGGCTGTTATATCACGTGGTACAACATCTGGCTAAAATGCATCCCAGACCACCACCTGAAACAGATTGAAATCTGTTTTAAATGTGTACATTCATGTGACCAATCCCTATCCATTTAAGACTCATGAACCCACCAAGCATAAGTGGTTGTCTAATTCTTAGGAAAAAGGAGTTTGTTTACTAATAATGCTGGAGTTCATTAATCCTGACTGTCTTGTCTCTTTCATTTTAACTTGAATATCATTTGAAATCATGAGACCGTGAGATAATTGGAAGATACTTTATTTTATCAGTACAGGGAAGCTTTACATACAGGAACATCATTTGTTTTGTTTGTAGCACTGTTAATGTAACATCGACTACAAATCCCTCTCTCTCTAAAGCCACAACAAACTTAAAAGTGACTGTTTGCGAGTGACTGTTCACTTAGGAAAAAGTGCCAATGTGTACGGAGTATCAAAGAATGAATTAGGCAAAGCCTAATCCAGTGCTTGGCAGATGTGTTCCTTATCCTTGACTAATGCATGGGCTTAATGGCAGGATGCAGTACGTTCTTTAACGAAGATGTCTGGGAATGATCCTGCCTTTTACAAGAAGTGCCACCCTTATACTTACCCAACTCGCTAAGCTCAACCACAGGACCATCTAACACAGAGTGCTCTTAAGTTGCTTTAAGTTATGGAACATTTACATTTTTGATGTGTGTCAGTAAGTGCATTAAGACAGGTTTATCTATGTTCTAAAGTAGTGTTTCTTAATGGGTGTGACCATGGAAAAAGAGGGTGCTTATAGGGTCATGCTCCAAATGGCACTCAGAGGCCTAGCACGCAAATAATTAATTTACCATGCACTCGGTGGCATTTTTGACACGTGGTCATTTGCTAATCAGGGGTCAAACGGTCGAGATGACACGGCCCGCTAATTGAAGTGAGGTAAGCGAGAAAGAGATTGGGCAGTGGTAGTGGCTTTGAAAAGCGGTCTGTGTTTTTTGGGTGAGAGGATGCTTCGTTCCAAGCTTTGGGCTTCACATGGCCATGGTCCTCATGTTGACCTTGTGCTATGGGGTAATTACGGGCCAAGAGTTTGAGCCACCTACATGGTGACCTCGGCCTTCACGGTTTACTGAACGCCCTGAATTACGGGGATGCTGTTTGCACACTAAAGTTGGGAAAATACTCCTTTAGTGAGAGACTCTGAAACCACCTCTATTCAGTTCCAAACTGTCTTGTTTGATGGACTTCACAGAACTCTGAGCTGGTGGCAGTGCCAAGTTGGCAGGAGTTCAGATGCTAGTTGGGACCTTTGTAAGGGCATTCTAATGAGTTAATCCAGAGAGCCTCCCTGCATGCACTTAGCTGCTCATCCAACGGTCCTTCTGAAATCCAGGTTATTACTAAGGACTTTGTCTCCCTTTGCTGCAGCAACTTCCTCGACTTGTCTGGGAAGGCTTTATACTGGATATTGAAACATTGCCGTGAGAATTTGATTGCATTCAGTCGCAAGAACGTGTTAGATGATTAGTTCTGGATCACAAACACCGCTTCAGTTTACCAGAGGGGTATTAGAACTTTTATCTGAAATGAGCATGTGTGCAGCAATTAGTAGCTAAATTCATTAAGGAGAAAGGCTGTCTGGATACTTTCAGAGATAAACCTAGATTATTATGCTGCTGACATTCTTCATTCTATGCTGGAGCAGGGGCAAAACTGTTATGACAAACTTTAGACAGGAGATTTGTTTAGTTACCTTTTGTATAGCAGTCCAAACAGTGCATATTCTTCAGACTTGGGCAGATCTTGGCCTGTGTAAACATACACTTTTAAGGGTTGAAATAAATTCCATTGGTATTGACCCTGCAAGCAGTGAGTATACATTTGACTGAATTATTTGTGTGTTGTTGCCCGCAGCATCTGAGCCGAACCTGAAGCTGCGCTCCAGGCTGAAGCAGAAGGTGACGGAGCGGCGGAGCAGCCCACTACTGCGGAGGAAGGATGGTCCCATCGCCTCAGCCAAGAAACGCTCGCTGGACATGGCAGGTGAGTGTGTTGCCAGTACAGAGCTCTGAAACAAGAAAAGGTCTGTCGGTACAGCCCACCTGGGATACATTATTATAAAGACAGCATCAATACTGTACCATTTTGCTCTCACCATAGCAATGAGACCTTTTGTTTATTTTTCAGAATCTGCCTGTAACAGCGCCCCTGGGTCAGGTCCAAGCTCACCCAACAACAGCTCCAATAACATCACTAACGAGAACGGCATCGCCGGCTCCATCTCCAACAGCCCAGTGGAGGTACTGCTCATATCACTCTCGATCCTCATACACAGCCTGCTCACTTCTCACTACTGACTCTCAATGCTCTGTAATTATTATTGACATTTGCTGTACTGTTTAAATATAATTACATAGTAACGTAATGAAACACATTTGCATTTAATTTACCTTATCATTTGGCAGGTTTGACTCCACTTTCCTGTTTGTTTTATAATGACTCAATCACAGCACCCCTGGAGTCAAAGAATGTAATTTTCTTTCTGCAAAACGAAACCTTATTCAGAGTGTACAGTGAGGTCAAACAAGTATTCAGACACATTTGTTATTTCATACACTGCCAGTGTATATATATATATGCACTTCAGATTTACACAAAAATGTATGTATTCGTAAGGACAAACCGAAAAAAGGTTTAAAATTGATAGGAGATGAAAAAGTTTCAGACCCCACAGGTGACTAATGTTGTTAGTACTTAGTGCATTGGTGAAGCTGTTGTGGCATGTTGTGAAAAAGAGCTTTTTGGCAACCTTCAGCTGGTTCATTCTTCTGGGCCATCTGCATTCACTTCCCCAAGGTTACGATATTCCCTCTGGTGGACACACAATTACAAAATTCTCCATAAATTTTCAGAGGATTGACCAGGCCATGCAAGCACCTTCAATTTTTTTATAAATCACTCCTGGGTTATTTTAGTTGTATGATTAGGGTCGTTGAAATGTCCAACATCTCCTTCTTAGCAGATAAGATTAAATTCTCCTTCAACATCTCGTCATGCATAATTCATTCAATGATGTGCAGTGCCCCAATACAGTCTAGTACTGTTTGAAGAGAAGCTGCCCCTTCTCATGATGCTCCCACCTCTCTGCTTCACAGTGGGCATGGTATTCCTGGAATCATACATGCAACACTTCTTTCTCCAAACTGGTGAAACTGATTTATTGCCAGAAAGTTCTAGCTTTGTTTCATCTGAACAGAAGACATTGTTAAAATGAGCTTTTATTTGCCTAAATGGTTGTGTGCCAAAAAAGTAGTTGTTTTATTTGTTTGTTTATATAATTTAATTTTATTTGATTTCTTGTTCTTCTTTTTTTTTCTAGAGGAGTTTTGCATGGGTTATAGAAGCATAAAGGATGGTACAGTTAATTTCTCTGTTTAATTGTTGTTTTTTGCTGGTTTCAGGTGGTCCTGCAACTCTTTTTCTGACTGTTGGCTTCTTTCTTACCTTCCTTATCTTTAGTCTGAGAGAAATCTTCTGTTCTGCGACAACTGGTTCAGGAATCAGAAAACTTTACTGATCCCAGATGAATTTGCTTGTTCTTTCATGAAATTTACAACTTTATATTGAACCTTTTGTACCAGCAGGGGTGTTTAAGGTCTTTGCTTTGGCTTTGTAGCTTTTTCCACTTGAGTGTTGAGTGCAAATAATGTTGTCCCTGAGAGCTTGAAGGATCTTCTTCACCTTCACCATGACTGAAATCTTCCCAGCTGTGGGAGTATGTCAAAAAGTGTCTGAATACTCGTTTCCCTTCACTGTATATCACAATAGAAAATATTCACAGAATATCTCTTCTACTCGATATAAGCTTAGAATGCACGTTTTCAGCAAAAGTTTTCCTGTTTTCTGTAGTAAGAAATTAATAATATAAAGTGACATGGGTGGTCTTCCACTGTACTGGGCTGATGCTGACTTCTTGGGACAGTGCTGTGGATCTTGGCTGTATATGCATGTATTCTGCTCTTTACAGAGCAGTGTAAAGCAGACGGGAGCCAGCAGGGCTTCGCACCACCACCAGACAGAGCTGTTAGTTTTGATCAGGAGGTTTATTTATCTGTGTGTGCACGTGTTTGTCTGTGCATATTACTCTTTTTCAGCCATCCTTGGCACACCGGCTAGCCGGCAGAGAAGGTCCCATCAGCCAACTGTCTCTGTACACATCACCCTCCCTCCCCAACATCACCCTGGGTCTGCCAGCCACGGGCTCCTCCAGTGTGAGTCTCTCTCTCTCTCTCTCTCTCTCTCTCTCTCTCTCTCTCTGTCTCTCTCTCTCTCTCTCTCTCTCTCTCTGTCTC
>JBBIGA010000002.1:21132875-21143212 GCA_037576975.1 Alestes dentex
ATGTGTGTGTGTGTGCGTGTGTGTGTGTGTTTGTGTGTGTGTGTGTGTGTGTGTGTGTGTGTGTGTGTGTATGTGTTTGTGTGTTTGTGTGTCTGTGTGTGTGTGTGTGTGTGTGTGTGTGTGTGTGTGTATGTGTCTGTGTGTCTGTGTGTGTGTGTGCTTGTGTGTTGCTTACCTGGAGATGAGACGGCACCAGGATGCTCTATGGGAAGAAGGTAAGGCAGCAGAGGCAGTGTGGTGCTCTGGGCAAGGCTCTGCTGGGAAATATGGCATCTGTTGCTCTAATCAAGCATTTGTGGGATCTACTGGTCCAACTAGTACAATCCACCTCACAATTTCCAGGATTTAAAGGATCTGCTGCTAAATTATTGTTGCCAGATACCTCAGCACACCTTCAGAGGCCTTGTGGCGTCCATGCCTCCATGAGTCAGAGGTGTTTTGGTGGCCTACGCAATATTATGTACACAATACAATGTATTCAACTGTTCAGGTCCACATCCTGAAGCTTATCATTTACTGAGCATATGTTTCCATGGACAGGTGATGATGGTGCACATTGAATATACAAGGCTAGTGGGTAAACACGGACACTTTCGTGATTACTCAAAGGATTGATTTGGGCTTTTACAGCATCCAAAGTGCACTCAGCTGGCTGTAAACACCAGTAGTGCACCTTCTTCTCCTTTTACTGTTGGCCAGTGGAAGGTGAACTATATTATCTGTATAATCATAGCTGAGGATTACAGACTTAAGCCTTAGATGCTGTTACTTTTGTTTTCCTGTACTTTTCAAATGTAATTCTATTTAGACTAACCATTCGGGGTTCCATTGGGGTTCCATTAAATTCTGCAGGGACAGTTTGCACTTCCAAACTTGTTTTGCCTTGATGTCAAGAAATTACATAAAATCTGACAAAAATGTAAAGGCTGGTCTTTCCACAAAACAAGATGCATAACAATAACTTCGAAGTTCAAAGTGTGATTTAATATCTAATTTTGTACTTACATGATGATTGTACATCTTGACAGTAAGAACAAGGCCATCATTTCGGGCAATAAATAACTAAATGTTTCCAAAAAATGAGGAAAACATACGGTTGTATTTTAAGGTTAGAAGCCCCTTTGGGATTCTAGCAGTATTGCATAAAAACATGGCTGTCCTACACTGTACATTGAGGCTCTGTAACAGGTAAAGAGGTGTTTGGCGGACGCACTTGTCCACAGCAACAGTCATTAGTTACAGGGACAGTCCCCCTGCAGACACTGAGGGTTAAGGGTCTTGCTCAAGGACGCAATGGTAGGAAGTTGGAGTTTGAACCTGCAACATTGTGCTCACTGTGTTCACATGCAAGTGTTGTATCCACTAGGCTACTACCACCCCTAACAGACATATGAACAGACATAGTAACAAATACATTATCTTTAAATAGCACATTTGAGAGATTCCTCAGTAAAGAGTTTTGCCATAGAGCTGTGGCTGTCTAACTATCTGACAGAAACTTTGCCTTACATAATGCTGCCTTTCATCAGTGACATACCCTGAATTCCCAGAAGACCTAGAGTGAAGGTTACTCTCTCTAAATTGATCTCATCCTTTTGGTTGTTTGATTCAGTGTAATTATGTTGGCCGTCCAGTGTCTGATGTCCTGACCAATGGGAGATCTTCCTAAGCTAAATAGACCTGTACTGACTACAAAATGATCATCACTGACAGGTGAGTAAAAGTGATTATCTCATTATATTGGCAACTATCAATGGGACGTGTTGGGTGCAGAAAAACGGGCAACCATAAGGATCTGACCAACTCTGAGGGCCAAAATGGCAAATCTTGTTGGGTGTTACTGGTTTACACTGGTCAGTACCTATCAAAAGTGGTCACTGAACCAGTGACAGTATCATGGGGCACCTAAGGCTCACTGAGTCATGCTGGAATTGAAGGCTAGCTCGACTGGTCTGATTCCACTGAACAGCTACTGTAAAACAAATAGCTGAAAACATCGATGGCTATGATAGAAAGATGTCAGAACACACAGGGTATGGCAGTTACTGTGTATGAGGCTGCGTAGCTACAGACCAGTCAGAGTGCCCAGGCTGACTCCTGTCAACGGTCGAAAGCACCTACAAAGAGCACGTGACAGCAGTGGAAGATGGAGGTCTGTCTGATGTATCCTGCTTTCTTTTACATCATATGCTTCCCGGGGAAGAGATGGCACCAGGATGGTGAGCCAGTGGAGAGAGTGTGTGGACATCCTAACTGGATTTAACTTTGAGAAATTAACCCTACTGTCTATGACCAAAACTTAGTAATGAAGTAAGGGTATTACTACAATATAGGGTAGTACTACAAAACTCAGAGTTCAAGTAGAAACACGATTCTACTGAATAAAAATAGAGCTCCCAGAAATCGTTAGGCCTTGTCAGAAGGACTAGAAGACCTTAAGAGTTCCCCTCTGCAATACACGATAACTGCATGTTCAAGGTTACTCATCATTCAGCAGTCTGATGATCTTTTTCTGAGAGATATTGCATGAATGTATGTGTTATGGTGTCACATGAGTTGTGTGTTATGGCTGAGAAATCATCCATGTCGTGCAATACACTGATTTATGTGTGTGTGTGGGTTTGAGTGCATGTGTATTATATTGCCCTGTGTGGGTTGTTGTGTCTGTGAGTGACAGTATGGGCCCTAAGGGACCTCTCTTCAGATGATGAGAGCTTTTACCTATTAAGAGTGTGTGTGTGTGTGTGTGTGTGTGTGTGTGTGTATGTGTGTCTGCATTTCTGTATGTATGTGCACACCAACACATATGTGCAAACATGAAGCATTTCTTTATGTGTGTGTGTTAGGGGATCAGAGATAATCAGTCATGCAGGCTATGTGTCAGACGTGGTCATTCACGGTAGATTACTCGCTCTAGTCTCTCTACACTGGATTTGCTGAGCTAATGCTGACACACCCAGACAGTCTTACACACACATACACACTCATGAGCTTCATGTCTCTGGCTGAGACTTACGTATTGTGTCAAATTTATCACTAGCCACTATATTGGAAACGTCTTCTTAGTCTCTGCTTCTTCCCAGTGTTCTGTCAGAGACTGTCGCCCATCTGTTGAAGCAGTTTGTGATCTCTAGCCGTCCTCTGGTCCTTTATTCAGTGGTCCACAGAACTGCTTTTGGCTGGATATTTGTGTTTGGCCGACTAATCTTGACCACCCTTTGAAATGCTTGTACCAGTGCCACAGAAACTTCTAGACTACTGCTATATTGGTGAATGGTCCACCATCCAAAAATTACTAAACAGAAACCTGACACAGCCCAAACGCTGCACACTGAATTAAAAACTACATTTGCCATTATCATTAAAGTATTAACTTTATATATTAAAAATTCATACATAATTCATACAAATATAGGACCTTTGGTACCCAACCCACCTCGGTAGATAATTGCGTAGGAGAAATAATCAGCAGCAGACATTTAGAGTTGATTGATATTTCGATCTGATATTTGATGATGAATGTACAGCTCCTGTAAAGCAAAATGTTTAGGTGATGCTGGGCTGCTGCACTAAAATGAATCATTTATTCCCTTGTCTTTGTCAAAAAGTATTTCAGACAATAATGCTTGTATTCAGTCTATAATTTATAACCAGTGTCTACGGTTTATAAACAGGAGTGTGTCGAATATCAGCTTTAGCCTGTCATTCTCATTTCAGTGCATCTCTTACTTCAGCGTGCACCGATGTGGTAGGTGTTTCTAATAAACTGTCCAGTGATTTCAGTGTATATAAATATGTATGTGTGTGTGTGTGTGTTTGTGTGTGTGGCTGTCTTTGTCTATGCGGTCTCCTCTACTCCCTGGGTTCGGTGACATTGAGTACAGACAGAGCTGCTAAACACCACAGCCAGAGCATGAAGCACCTCTCAGATGCTGCCATCTGCATACACAAGCAGCCTGGGCAGCGGGCAGGACGGCAGGAACACACCACCTACGGCAGCTCCAGCGGTCCGCTCCAGCTCATCAGCTGCGGCCAAATCAGAATCACGTTTTTAGCCAAATACACTTGCATGTGAGAGGATTCTGTATTGTAAACAATTAGTAAACCAACAATACAACAATAAGTACAAAGGACACAGCAGCAAAGCCACGAGGACTATTACCACACAGGTGTCACGCATTACACCAGTGATAAACCATGACTAAGCCTTCAGTTTGGGCCTTACCTTTACAATAATGCTGTTGGCATCGCTATGGGATTTTTGGCATATATTTGACACTACCCACTGCACAATTTTTGGCCAAATAGCTTTTTTCAGCACATTTGAACATCTGAAGCTTATAAAAACTACCACATCTATTTAAAAGCATTAACATATGTATGTATAAAACATAAATTAAAACATAAAATAGGAATAGGCCAAGGCCACTGATGTGCTGCCTCACCCTCTTCCCACTGGTTGCGCCACCATCATGACACAACTACCTTAGTATTTTATTCTTCTTTTGAGAATGAGGCATCAGGGAAGTTACTAGCCAGTCACAAGGCAGCTCTCCATCAAGAAGGTCATTAGGCAGTTGCAAAACCTGTCTTTAGCACCTCCATAAAGCAATAAAGGCTCCAATCCAACACCCGAAGGCCTAACCAACAAGGAGATCTTGCTTGGCTATATCTACCTAGATAGATTAAAAAAAAAGTTCTGATTGGATCTTTTTGTTGGCTGCTTCAAATGTAGTAAGAGTAGTACTGCAATACTTAAAGAGATTAACTAATGATTCTGTTGAATAAAAAGAAGTAAAAAGAGTAGATATGTATTTTTACCATCCTTAAATTGTTAGGCGTTCTCTGGAGGCCAAGATATGCCCTCTTCATTGTAAACAGTAGGTAAATCTAAATTTTGCTGTGGTCCATAGAGGGGGGTGGGGCCGTATTTGGGGGTGGGATGGGGGCGGGGGTTTGGTTGGGTTGTGGCAAGAATATTTGTCGACAAAGCGTGTGTACCAATCGTACCAAAGTGGTGGCGATAAAATGGCCTCAACTAAAAGTGGTAGGGAAATGTCCCCAGCATCCCCAGCGTAAATGAAACCAACTTTACATATGAACAGTAAAATAAATATACACTACATGTCGAGAAGTATCCAGACACTCTTTCTATGTGGGGAATTTGGCGACTTAAAGGTGCCCTTATTGCTGACACAGGGGTTCAATTGTGCACACACAGGTGGTGTAATCTCCTTAGAAAAGAATTGCCAATAAAATGGTGCAGCCGCTCTAGAACGTAAGGTCGCCAAGCTCAATGCCGAGACTGCAGAGATATAAAACCCTGCAGCACTGGGCTGGGGTTCAGTGGAATTGCGTTCTCTGAAATGAAGGCGCTCCGTCCAGTACCTCTGGGATTAGCTGGAGTGGCATTTGTGATCCACAGCTGCTCATCCAGCATCAGTGCCCGACCTCACTAAACCTCTCATGGCTGAATGCAGTCAAATCCTTACTGCAATGTTCCGACGTGTAGTTTAAAGCCTTTCCAGAAGAGCGGATGCTACTGCAACTAACACCCCCACACACACACACACACTTTAATCTGAGCAGATATATATAATATAGTGTATGTAGATTTCCGTATGTAAAACAGTCGGTAGCATCTGCGTGTTACAGAGCAGTATGTAAAGTTATATGTGTCATCAAAGGCATGCAGAATAAAGGCCTGCTATGATATAATGAAGTATCAGAGTCTGGAGTCCTACACAGGTAAGGAGGAAGACTCAGATAATATGAGGCCGTAGTACTTCAGCTGCCTGGCTGTCACTGGCCTATATTCTCAGAGTCCTTAAATGCAACAAACATCGCCTCCAGTCTCAGCCCTCCCCACTCTCCACTAATATGTGCTATGAATTATGAATGGCTGGTTGCCCTTGTCGGTCCTGATAGCCGAAATGGTAACACAGCCCAGATTAGCGTTAGCGGCCCGTTATTGTGGCTCTTGTAAACGGTTTAGGGTGAAGATTTCACCTCAGGGGAACTGGACTAGAGGCTAAATTTCCCCGAATTAGGCCCCATTAATCTGTTATTGTGGACTGCAGCGTTCAGCTGGCACCAGAATGAAAAATTTATCGGCTTCTCAGAGAGCAGCCAATGAAAATTTCACCCTCGCATGCTGCAGACAAGCTGTTTATGAGTGTCTGATACACTTTTCAGCACCTCGGAGTGCAGGGGCAGTGCAGAAGTGTGTGAGTGCAGGAGTCCCACGGCTGACAGTGGATCATAACCTGCAGATGACCTTCTGCTTGGTTAGTAACTGGTCATCTTTCACTGTTCATGTCTGTTAACAGATTCTCAATGATCTCTGTTCATGTAAGAGGGTGTTTGCACTCTGTGGTGAGGCCTTCAAATAATCTGATATTTCAGCATTAAGTGATCAAACCTCCTTACCGCAAATGCAGGTGACGTGCCAAGCCATGTTTGGTGAAGTTTTGCACTGGAGCTACTAGAGTAATGAAGCTCATGTGGGTCCTAAAAATAAGATATACATTGCCCAAAATGCCTGTATCTCTCAGAACAGATTTGGAAGTTCTTCCACTGCCTTTAAAGCTCTAAATGGTCTAGCACCTCACAGAATTTCTTTTTATCTTCGAACATGTTCATTTTAAACCTGCAGGTTCCGGCCCTCTGCAAGCTGCGTCTATAAATTACTGAAAAAGTTACGAGGCCTTTTATTATGCTTCTGAACTGCAGAACTTGTTATCCAGAGCAATGTGCAATTTTTAATCATGTCACAGATGTGGGTGAATGTAGCATTAGGAGTCATGCTTAAGGGCTTTCCTCTGTGTAACTTGAAGAGTTTACCCAGAAAAGAATCAAATCCTAGCCTGCAGTGTAGAAGGGAGGGGTGTTATCCACTATGCTATACCATAATTACCATTAATTATGTGAGGCATAGAGCAGGACGAATGCACAAGTTTAAATGTTTATTTCATGAAAACAAGACGCTAAAGAAAACAAAGAAAACAAAACTGAACTAGATGCCACTAAGAAAAATAAATCTAACAGGTTAATACAGCATAAGGCTGGCAACAAAGAGAGCCAGCAAATACCTACTGAACTACAGAGATTCTTATACTACAGAGGAACAGGGAAGGCCTGGGGATGAGGAGGGGTTACAGAGAACACACAGATGCACACACTGAGGAGGAGGCAGGACAAAAACAAAACAACAACACATGGCACAGGAACATGTAACCAAAGTCACAGGCACAGAATGAAAACAAGACCAGGGCATAAGGTTACAACTAACTGCCGAGGAAGACAATAAGTTCATCCCACACTTTTTTAAATAGTGTTTTTATTTAATATTATATTCATTTGTATGGTATTTATCTTTTTAGTTTACTCCTGTTTTCTTAATTGATTTGTTACCATTGATCTTTTTTGCTTTAATCTTTTCAGGTAAACCTTCACTATTTATTTGTAAAGCACCTGGCTAGCTCTCACTGTCTTTGGGTTTCAAAATAGTTCTTTAATACATTTATTACATCGATATAACTTCTAGGTGATTCCTGAGAAAGTTCTCTGATTAAAGGAAAATGCGAAGAGACCAAAAGAGCCTGTTTAACTGTACAAATACCCGCAAAATACTCTTTACCCTGCACCGGTTTGTGTCCTGCTCAGGCTTTTCGCTGAACTTCTCCTTTAAAGAAAACCCTGAGTCCAGTCCCAAACAAATGGACACGCGAGTACGTCAAGAGCAGCGTGCACACTCTAACAGAGCGATTCATCCACAGTAAATGTGTCAGAGCGATCCCACGTCATGGATTTAAACAAATAAGCATCGGCTCATGAATAAACAAATCACTTATCTCTGCCTCTGAAAGTCATCTGTCATGTGTTCCATCCTGAGAGCAAAGCCTCGCAGCTGAACTCCCGGCTGGGTGACGTGAGCCGCCCGCGGTTCAGATCTAAATGAGGAGAGATTGGATTTTTTGATTGATCGGCTGATTCTTGCAGCCTTTTATTCGCTTATCACCATCGTCATTTTCTATTCAGGGGAAGCAGATGACACAGTCACACGAGCCGTGGGAGTTACTCACACAACGTGCACAATTCGGGCCCACATCTCTGAAAAGAAATAAGAGCACCTATTTCCAGCTTGCGGGGGTTTGTCTCACACTGTAATTCGAAGGAATACTCCAGCATCCTCTGCCTGCTGCATCTGTGGTGCCTGATCTGTGACTGCAGACAATAATGTCCCTGTAATACAAACAAACAGAAAAAACGCTGACTCTAAAAGATCCCTGATGGAATCCAGTGGGCAGATCATCGTGCTGGACAGTGACACAATACTTAAAAGCATCTTTTCCAGGTTCTTACTTTCACACCATAACATTTCATAGTAAAACGTCATGCTTTTCTTCCCTCTGCTTTCTGCACCTGCATTTTACTGCATTGTACACGAAGGAATATGATGCACTTTTGCAAATAAATCAAACCAATCCCAGGACCAACACCTTTCACTGAATTCCTTGTCTTAATATCTAGACCAGTTGTAGCTCAGCAACTGTAACTAGGCCTGGTAAACTCGGGCATTTTTAGTTCAGACACCCCAGGTTGGGTGGGCTGTGAAGAGAAGATAGATAAGATAAGCTAAGATAAGATAAACTTTTATTAGTCCCACAAGTGGGAAATTTGCATTGCTATGACAGAAAATGGACAGAAACAAAGGTAAGAGCAGCAAAAAGTGGCAAAACAATAGATTAAAAGCTATAGAATACAACAAGATAATGTAAAAAAGTAGACTGTACAACTAATACAATATATATATATATATATATAGGTTAGATTGTTGAAAGTATTTTTACTTTTGATATTTAAAAACAGTGCAAGTACATTCATACTTTTACACTGATAAAATTATGAATTGTACACCTTTCCTTAAGTTAATTTTGACCAAGACTGTCTGCTCTCTCTCAGGCATGGGATTTGTGTACTTTGTCCTTTGTCTACTGGTTTTAAGTCAACGTTTTGTTCTGTTCTTTTATGTGTTGGTATTATTTTCTGTGAGACTCGACTCATGTTACAGAAGATCTGGAGCCCTCCTTTAAACGCTTTCCTGAAAAACAGAACTCAGAAACGCACCTGGTCCACAGCATGTAAAGCTCCATGGGCCTTCCTCCATACACACACACATGCACGCGCACACACACACACACACACACACACACACACACACACATACACACACACATGCATGCGCACAGACACAGACACACCAGTGCACAGACACACAGACCCTATACACCAATGCACAAACACACACACACACATTGTACCAGGATGTTCCAGGATGTTCAGTGACCTTCCCCTCCACTTCCTCCTCTTACCTTCCCTCCATCCATCCCTCTGTTTCACCCAGTGGTTGTCAGAGAGTTCTTTGTCCCTGTCTGTGAGAGAGACAAAAAGAGAGAGTGGAAAGGGAAACAGAGAAAGAAAGAACGAAAGAAAGACAGAAAGAAGAGAACAAATAAATAAATGAAGACAGAAAGAAAAAAAGAAAGAGAAAGACAGAAAGACAAGAAGAAAGAAATAAAGAATGAATGAAACTGGAAGAAAGAAAGAAAACAAGAAAATGAGAAGAAATAAATTAATAAAGATGAAAGAAAGAAATAAAGAAAGAAAGAGTGGCTTTGGGAGGAGGAGGAGAAAGAAAGAAAGAAAGAAAGAAAGAAAAAGAATGCAGATGGGAAGGAAACAGAAAGGAAGAAAGCAAACAAGAAGAAATAACTAAAAAAGGAAAGAAAGTATGAAAGAAAGAAACAAGAAATAAAGAAAGTGGATGGAAGAAAGAAAGAAAGAAAGTGGATATGGAAGAGACAAACCAATAAACAAACAAACAAACAAATAAATAAATAAATAGAGTCCTCTGTAACAATTTCGCTCTCTCTCTGTCTGTCTCTCTCTCTCTCTCTCTCTCTCTCTCTCTCTCTGTCTCTCTCTCTCTCTCTGTCTCTCTCTCTCATATCACCCCCGCCCCCGCTGCAGGCTCAGTGACACCCATGTTCGTGAGGTTACCCTGTGGTGGTATTGGGGTAAGTTTCTCTCCCTCTTATTCTGGTGTGTAAATAATGGTGCTGTTTGTTCTCCCGCGAGCCCCCCACCCCCAAAACCCAGCGGCAAAAAAAACTGTTGCTGTGCTTTCCGCCGAGCGGGTAATTGTGTCCAGATGTTTTTTATAAACAAGCTGTGTGCAGTGAATATGGGGGTGGTAGAATGTGTGTGTATGTGTATGTGTATGTGTATGTGTATGTGTATGTGTATGTGTGTGTGTGTGTGTGTGTGTGTGTGTG
>JBBIGA010000002.1:21157760-21165260 GCA_037576975.1 Alestes dentex
TCTCCTCACTCCTCTCATATTCTCACATCTCCGCTCATCTCCTCTCATCTCCTCCTCTCTGCTCTCCTCTCCTCACTCCTCCTCTCATCTCCTCTCATCTCCTCCTCTCTGCTCTCCTCTCCTCACTCCTCTCATCTCCTCTCATCTCCTCCTCTCTGCTTTCTTCTCCTCACTCCTCTCATATTCTCACATCTCCTCTCATCTCCTCCCTTCTGCTCTCCTTTCTTCTCATCTTCTCACATCCCCACTCATCTCCTCTCATCTCCTCCTCTATGCTCTCCTCTCACCTCCCCTCTCTGTTCTTCTCCTCTCTGCTCCTCTCACCCTCTCTCCTCTCCTCTTTTCTCCTTTCTTCATCTCTCCTTTCCTCCCCTCTCTTTTATGGTCCACTCGTCCTGCCCTCTTCTCCCTTTTCCTCCCCAGTCTTTCCCCTCTCATCTACTCTTATTTGTTCCTCTCCTCATTGTCTTCTGTTTTCTTGTGTTCTTTTTTTGCTTTTCTCTTCTTTTATCCTCTCTTCCTTGCTCTTTTCTTCTCTGCTTATCTCTTCTCTTCTCTTGTACCTAACCTGTCACCTGCTAGGCCTCCTGAATAATTGTGCTTGTAACCGAAACAACAAGCTGAGAATGTGTTTTAAGGGAGACATTTTGAATTCAAAAGCACAGTTGATGCTGTTGGTTCACCAGACTCTACATTAACTTTCTTGACACATCGGTGGGCCCAGCAGAGATTTGTGCCATATTGCATGTGTTAGTCAGAGTGTCCCAAACCACTGAAGAGTAGCACTTTGCTCCAGTCAGCAACAGCAACCTGATATGAGCCATTAGTATAATCCAATTAGAACCTAGAATAAATTTCAGAAGGTGGGGTTCACACAAATCCCTGTTCTCTCTCTCTGCCCAGAATACACTGCAATAATACGGCCACGGCCACTCTGCACTCTGTGCAGATAGGTGTGCTCCTTCCACAAACACACCTGATTCAACACACAAAGGGCTTGACAATTAGCTGAAGCATTAAATCACTGTTTGCCAACTTTTTAGTTCCAACTCAACGAGTGAAGACCCTCCCAAATCTTTATTTAGTCACCTCCACCCCCTCCTTTGCTCTCTTTCTCTCTCTCTGGCATTCCCTCTCAGTCACTCACCCGGGCCTCTCTGATCAGTCCTACAGCACCGCACCATTCTCACAGCCTTGATTTATCTTTCCCCAAAGACTTGGGAGGGAGAGCACAACAGTTCATATATCTTTTCTTTGTCTGTCTGTCTCTTCCTGCTCTCTTGCGTGCTCCTTCCTTTCCCTCACTTTCCATCACCTCTCTCTCGCTCTCTCTCTCCCTCTTGCTCTCTCTTTCTCTCCCTCTTTCTCTGCAGGGCAAATAATGCAGCATCAATATAATGATAAAATCTGAATGGAGAAAATCTGTAAGCAACCAAAACAGAGGAGAGGATCAGATAAATAGAAAGCTCCTCTGGTGTAAACAGAAAACATCTCTCCCTCCATTTCTCTCTCCACCCCTTTTCTCTCTCCATTTCCCTCTCATTCGTGTTTTGCGGGCCATGTGAGACAATGCGTGCCTTGCGGGCAGCACCTTCTTATTCAGCCACAGCCAGTGCCACGTTGCATTTGCAGGGGATCAAGCCTGAGATGAAGAAAGAAGGAGAAAAAAGATAAGAAAATTGGCTCTAATGAAAACCAGAAGCCCAGGCATTCTCGCCATGAACTTGGAAACAGAGAGGAGAATTGAAGTTAATTCAAACCAGCTCTCCGCAATGCCAGATGACAAGGCTTTGAAGTGTTTTTCCCCCTTCTTTTCCTTTTCGTTCTTGCTTGACTTTTTTTTGTACAGGGAGAGAGATTGGAAAAGCCTTTGAGCCTGACAGATAGCCCTGGATAGCATTAACCCTTTGTGAGTCCCACTGGTTTTACAAGCAGGGCCTGGTGTTACCCCAAACCATTGTTGGCATGCCTCATCTCAGGAATTAGGTAGAATTGCAAGGATGGATCATTTTTGGACAGCTTGTGGTCCCTTGTCCTACTTGCAGCGTTCGCAATTTGTCTCAGTCCGGTGCAGGGGAATCTGTACAGGCTTTTGCTAATTACCGGTCATAAATCCTGGGCATCTGTCTCCCATGATGCTGTTGTCTCCTTAAAAAGGGAGACTGATGCTTGAGCCCTTTTTCTTGCAAACATTTCCTCAACAAGACCTTTGGTGATAATTAAGCAAGGATTTAGAACACAGTTTTTTGGGTGGAGTGTATGAGAGTGCAGTGAGAAGATGATCTTGTGCTTTTCCTGTCAGTGTGTTGTAAAGAAAAAGAACTGCTTTGCCTTCAAAGCATGTACCTGTTTGAAAGAGACAGATTACAGGGGGAGTGTCAATCACAGGTAGACTTGATTCCACAAGTGTTCCTGTTTGTAGAGTATACTTGTACTCACAAATAGGTCTGGCCTGTGTCTGGTGTAGCATCACTGTGTGCTCTAGATACAAATCCATCTGTTGTCTTGGCTCCTGCCAAGCTATGTTCCATCTCCACGCCCTTCCTCTGACTTAGTCCCGACTGCCCTGCCACCGCCTATGGAAGAGAAGTGTTGGAGAAAGTGATTGCGATTTTATCGCTAGGAGAGGACACTTGTGGGGCCTAGGGGAGTGGGTCATGAGTTATAGTTTGGCCAGGTTGTCTGAATTCATGAGGATCAATCTTGTGTTTCTGAGAAGATTTGGCTTGGCATTTCCCAGTAATGAGCAGTGCATACATATGAGCTTGGCTTCAAACAAACTTTTTGGTTTCTTCTTAGATTTTTGGTACCTGTATTCATGCATTTAATTGCTCATCAGTCCTCAAATTATCCCTAGCAACTGATGAGAACTCACTGATTGGCCTGCCGGAAAAAAGTCAGATTTATTCTTGTTTGATGTAATACTAGAATAAGTACTTGAAGCAAAACATGCCAGGAACCACGGTGAGTTTATATAGAACCTCTTGAGAAACAGAATCAAAGTGCTTTTTTTTACCTCCAATGAAGGAGACTATTTTACACCAGTTGGAATGGATGGAGAAGGACCGGAAGAAAAACTTCTCATAGTTTGGGAAAGCATTTTGAAGGCCCCTGTTTTCCTGAGAAGAAGGATAAAATAAGCCCCAGGGGTTGGGCCTGTTGAGGTGTCTCGTAGGTTTCTGAGAAGCTCTTGGGGAAATAAAACATGCACTGTAACTATGTAACTCTCAGTGGGTTTCCCTGTGCCAGAGGAACACAATGTGTACTTTCAGCAGTGCTGTTGGGGAACTGGCCTGCAATAACCACTAAACACACAGTGGGATGCTAACAGTTATTATTAATTCTGGCTCAGCAACAAGCTGGATGAAGACTGACGAGGCTTTCTAGTCTTTTACACTTGGCTTACACTCCAGTTAAGAAAGTTTGGGTATCGAAGCCTGTCCATATGCTTTTGTTGGTGTTCTTTAACTCTTAACAAAAATAAATGGGCGGTTCAGGAGCCTCCTAACTTCCTCTGTTCTTAATTAAAGTTCGCTTGTGTTGTGCTATGGTTTTAAACAGATTTAAAGCAGCAGCACTACCCTCTCTTAGCTTCTGGTGTGAAACCCTTACCCCTTGGGCAGGGACTTATTAAGATCCTGTGAGGGAGCTGACTGTGCGGTGGGCAGGATGGAGGATTGTGTTCCAGGCTGATGAGGGGGTCTGGGTGAACGCTTAGTGATTATTAAGGGCCACTCTCTTTGGCTTTACGAGGCATGCTTTCTTTTTTATGAGCCTGCTCTTCAAGATTTGAGGTTTTGAGAAGAAAAACCAGGTGCACCTACACAGATACCACAATTCTATGTGCCTTTGTACACTCAATGTTAAAATTGATTTTTTTTTAAATGCTCAGTATTCCGATTAGCAAACTTTTCTTTCTCTATATTCCACCAACATCCTGGCAAGCTGTTTCTCCAAGGATCTCACATAAGTCTGTTTCTCTGCTCCTATGGAAAAGATTACACATGGGCCTCAGGCCCAGGTTAGGACCCACAGAGATGAGCGTGGAGAAAAGGGGTTATGAGAGGGCCACTGGTGCTTGGAGTCTGTGAGGTGTGAGGAGCATGTGAGGCTCCTGAAGGGTCACAGGCTTCTTTTATTTGTTTTTATTGCATATCTGTGTGGTCCAGACTATGAATCATGCCCTCTCTGTTCAGTGCGATTTGCTTAGAAATCAGAAATAGAATCGTAATGGCAAACGTAGTCGGCAGTCTGTAGAGATTTGTTTGGATGGCTTCTACACTGTGGGTTGTAAATCTCGGCGCCCGTAACCTAATTAGCCATGCTCTTTTCTTCATCTCAGCATAGACATACAAGAGTGAATTTTTCATATTTTTTGCATAAATATCACCTAAAACATCAGACTTTCAGCCCAAATGTTATTCTTCAGCCCAAAATGTTATTCTTGGTCCTTTTGTAGAAAATGGTTTAAATGATAAAGCAATTCACAGTTAAATAACAATAGAGGCAATTCAACCACTGTTACCTTACTGAGGAGTGGTCAATCAATCAACAAATAAGAGTAACATGTAATAGTCCTCAAGGTCACAAATGAACCCAGGATATCATCAAAGCAACTAAAGGTGTTTCTCACATTGGCTAATGTTTATGTTCAAGAGTCCATGCTCCTGACTGGTGAAACTGTTCAAGCACTGGCACTATTGGGAGGTCAAGAGTTTGTGAGTTTGATTCCCAGTGGTGTTGCAGACATCTGTGGCTGGGAGTCCAAGAGAGCACAATTGGCTTTGCTCCCTTTGGGTAGAATGACTGGACAGTATTGGCAGTCACTTCTCTCCTCAAAGTGTGTAAGGCTGTCCAATGATGGTGTTAGCCACAGTTGGAAAAGTTGCAGTGGCATGCTTCGCATAGCTCAGAAGTAGCACATGCTAGCCTTCACCCGCTGTTGATAGTAATCCATAGTAAGGGGTGTCCTATCCAGTAGGTGGAATTGGAGATTACTAAATTGGGCAGAAATAAGAAAAAAGCCATCCTCCGTCGATAGAACAGTGAACCAACAAAGGTGTATATGGCAACGTTGTAAGGAGCAAGACACTGCTCTCCATAAAGAACAGTGCTGCCAGGCTACAGTTTGCTTAAGACCACATTTATGTGTACAAGTCAGGGAGTGTACATATAACCTTTTGGTTTAGTTGAGAAGTGAAATATTTGGAGAAGGAAAAATGCAGCATTTCAACATAAGAACCTTCACATCTGTGAAATATGGTGGTGGTAGTGTCATGGTTTGGCCTGTTTTGCTCCATCTGGGTCAGGACAGCTTGGTAGCATTGATGAAATAATAGATTCTTAATTATTACCAGCAAATTCTAAAGGAAAATATCAGTACATCTGTCCACAAACTGAATCTCAAGGGTCATGCAGGAAGACAACAACCCTAAGCACAGAGGTCGTTGTGTCTAATAATGGTTAAAGAAGAATAAAGTTAATGTTTTAGAATAGTCAAGTGAATGTCTTGCCCTTAACTCAGTAGAAATGCTAAGAAAGACCTGAACTAAGATCATCTGAGGAAACCCAGCAGCGTTCCAGAGTTTAAAAAGTGACATGGAGGAATGCTCTAAAATTCCTCTAAGCCAATGGGCAGGGCTGATCAACAGGTACTGGAAATGTTTAGTTCCAGGAACCATAACCAGGATTTCCTTTCTTCTGAGAAATAAGAGTTCGATGTGTTTTGTATTTTTTGTGAAAATTTTAAAACATACAGTTCAGTCTCCAATTCAGAACATACACTGAAACTAAGCTGTTGAAATTATTATTAAGTGTTGTTGCTGTGGACAATCTGAGTTCGTTGGGGAGAAAATTGCTAATTGTCATGCTTTTCTTGGTTTTCAGGAAGCAAAGTATCACTGCGGCCTTTTAGAACAACCTGTTATCCAAATATAGTAACTGAAGTTCATGTCATTCCGGACCGTTTTTGAGTGAGGTATTAGGCAGCCAATTAGAATGACAACTACTTAAATATTAAAGGCCCAGTAGATTAAAGGCCCAGTAATCGAAAAACTATGATTCTGAAAATGCGATCAAAAAATAATCAAGTTGAAATAAATCATGCAAAAGTAAAGTTGTAAGTGGATTTTGAGGGACGGGAAATTAAAGATGATATTGTAGAGTATGAGCCCTTCAATGCAGACTTTCTGCACGCAGCACCGATAAGTCATGCGGTAGCTTTTTGACGGTTCAGTGGGGGGTCCCCACTGGGGAATGCGATGATGTGAGCAGTTTTGACATGCGCATGGCGCTGGCGCGTCTCACTTAACATCAAAGCGAGGCAAGGGGGATTGATGGGGGGTGGCGGGGGGGACCCTGGCCCTGTGCCCATCCCACTGTTGGTGCGTTCCAGTCCTCGGCTCCGGGCTTGTGGCAACCAGCACCGTGCCTGTGGGCCTCGTGTAAAGTACTGAGGCTTTCATGTGTCCCAGGCTAGACACAGGAGAGACACGGGCAGACTTTGCTGTGGTCAGGCCGCCTCTGTTGCTGGCAGGTTGGGAGGCCGCAGAAGCGAGGCGTCACCTGCAGCGGAAAGTCTGACTCTGACTGAGGGAGAGCAGCTTTTCTCTCCATGCTAATGAATAAGCATTCCTCATTATTAGAACCCTGGATCTAAAAAGTGACCTTAAACCTCACTCAATGTGAGACCAGTCATCACTTTTTTCTGAGCAGCTGTGGAGGGACTTTCCTTCATCCTTTTCGCTCTTATGTTTAGCCATTTCAGCAGACCACAACATGTAATAACAAGAGTCACTGTTGATTGTGAAAATATTATTGAGCATTTTTGGCTTGTTTTGGATGCTTCCAACATTAATGATGGTGTTGCTGTGACCCATGCTTCAGAAAACAACTACTCCAGACTTACCACCACATGCGGCATGCTCTCAGAGGCAAAACCACTGGTTAGACTGACACTTGCTGTCTTGGTCTTATTCTCTTTCTGCCTACAGTACCAAGCAAAGGTTAAAACACACTGGCTTGCATGTTTTTTTTTTTCCCCGATAAAAGTTTTAAAGCTTATGCACAAATTCTGTAATGTTTGAATTCCAATAACATCATTTTAATGCTTTTTATAAATCCCCCACTTACAAGGCGTTTTGACCCGTCCAGGGTGTTTTTGTGCCTTTAGCCCTGTTAACACTAAGAAACACTAAGAAAGCTCAAGAAACCTCTGCAAACCTGCTTAGGATAGGTAGTTCAGATCATGGATAAGACCCCAGCATATATATCTTCAGCAAATCTCTACCAAAGTGGCTCTTGATGAAACTGATTCGTGCATAAATCCATATTTGAAAATGAGGAAATGCCTTCTGTGAGTATGTGACTAAATATTTGAACGAGACTGTGTCTTTCTGTCACACTCTCTTTGAATGCCAAATTTACAAAGAATATATACACACTTTTCTTTTGTTTTCCTGTAGTAAACATCACTCTGAATTCAGGTAGGACAGAGCAGGT
>JBBIGA010000002.1:21169556-21183522 GCA_037576975.1 Alestes dentex
TCTCTTTCTCTCTCTCTCTCTCTCTCTCTCTCTCTCTCTCTCTCTCTCTCTTTCTCTCTCTCTCTTTCTCTCTCTCTGCCTATCTTGACATTTACAGTAGCAAACACACACTCTTACCTTTATTCCCTTCCAGATTTCAGGACTGGAAAGTGCACTCAGATACATAAATAATCACAAGCACATACACACACCCACACACAGAGTATTTGTCCAATCTGTGACCTCAAATATAAATCCAGTCTGGCGTTGTGTGTGTGTGTCTGTGGAGGTGTGTGTGTGTGTCTTCCTCTCTATTTTGCTCTCTATTTTTCTCTCTTTTTCTCTCAATCCCTGTGTTTTTCTCATTCTTTCTCTCTCTCTGTCCCTCTCTCGCACTCTCTCTCTTTCCTTGACTCTCCCTCCCTCTCCATCCCTTTTTTTGTGGCCTGTCTGTGTGGCCAGAGAGAGAAGAGGAAAATCACACACCACACACTGCTCTGCTGCCCGGCTCAGCAGAAGGCAAAGGTTTATTTTTTCTGTCTAAAAGCTGTTATTCTAGTTGAATTTGTATCGTCCCAATGCCACAAAAACAAAGAGACCTTTTTCCCCTGAGTATTCAGCATGGCTCGACACAACAGAGAGCCTCCTCTCTCTCACTCGCTCACTCACTCACTCATACTTCAACCATGTGATTTCGTTCTGTAAGGCATTCCACTCCCATCCGTAATCTAAGCCCAAGAGATTAGAAAACATGTAAGAAACCCAAAGGTAACTTTTATCCTATTAGACGGCCATTCTCATATCTTAAAGGACCCTTTGTAGATTACAGCTAACAGCAAAACCATACTTATGTGCGTCCTTGTGCGAGAGGCTCAATGTATCCACAGGAAAGTAGAAACATTGTAATGCTTAGGGGGGGAGAGGCTCAAGCACATGAGAAGAATTTGACTTCAAAGTAAGCAAGACCATCCAGACTGAGTTAAAGTGAGTGATACCATTTGGACCTGCTTACTGTCAGTGAAACCATTCAGTTTAATATAGTTTAAAAGTTTAATATGATATTAATGAATTTATGCATACATTAAACAGTTTAATGTACAGCTGGTTTTATGTTATTGAGACAATTCAGGCACAATTTGATGCCAGTGGTTAGTTCAATGTCCGCAAGATAATTCAGACTGGTTTAGACATGATTTACTCTCAGTGAGATCATTCAGACTGGTTTTATCTTAGTGAGATCATTCAGACTGGTTTAATTTCAATGAGGTCATTCAGACTGGTTTACATTAGTGAGATTATTCAGAATGGTTTATCAGTGACCTCACTGATCCAGACTGGTTTAATGTTGATGGGATTATTTAGGTTGGTTTAAAGAGTTGAGTAGGCTTTACCTGGACTGGCCTGTGTGTTTCTGAAAAATGTTTTTCAAATACGCTGTAGAATAATCTCATAGTAGCCCAATGGCCAATGACAAACCTCAAAATCGTTCACACACATTCATGCTTATCAGGAAATTTACAGTGGTGAACGTGTAAAAAGACATACAGTTACACAGTTATAGTTATTCTTTTATCTGGATCTCAGCACTTAAAAGTTCCAATCACATTTACTACCACACACACATACATACACACACACAAATGGAACAAAGTTTAAACTCATGGACTCTTTCCAAACCAATCCATGGCTGCATATAAATCAAGTGACTCAAATGTTCAGTGTTCTGTTGGTGAACCTATTGGTCAGTATGCGAGTGTACTGGTCAGAATGCATCGGGCTGTCCTGACTGATCACTTGGCAGGATCTGAAGGGCCCCAAGAGCTTTAGAAGAATTTATCAGAGCATTCAGACCTTCAGACTGGCCTGAATGGAGTATAGCAGGATGCATATATTCAAACAAAGATCAAAAGCAGCCTGGAGCCAAAATCTTGAGCCACATTTATTAAAATTAAACCTGCCTTGTATTATGCGTTTAGGCTCACTAAATCCTAGGTGCCTTCCTTGCAACAGAGAAAATATGATGCAATACCCTTTCTTTCTTTTTTTTTTTTTCTTTTCCCCTCACTCTTTCCCCGCTCCGTTCCGACTCCGGCTCCTTTGATCGAAGGCCAGACGGCGGAGCCTTTGGGGCCAACTCTAACTCCCACCCACATTTTCTCTCTCTCCCCATGGGCAGGTTTTGGCTACCTGACCAAGCAGCTGATGGGCCTTGCCGGCGGCCGCGTGGTGCTCGCCCTGGAGGGGGGTCACGACCTCACTGCCATTTGCGATGCGTCTGAAGCATGTGTTTCTGCTTTACTGGGAAACGAGGTAAGGACAGACTGGGGAGCAGAGCGATGGTAGAGGATGGAAGGTCTAGATGGTCCTTTCTTTACCACTCAAATACACATCTGTCAGAGGACATGTCTTCTCAAACTAAAAGCTCAATCATTTAAAGGAATAGTTATGCTTAGTTATAGTTAGATACTTAGTAATAGTTATAACTGATATGTTTATATAGCAAATGCTGTATACCTAGAATCAGTATACAGACACAGGTCTGCCTTCAGTGTGGCACTACAGTTTCTGGTTCCAATTGGTATCCAATATTCTTTTGTCCGTTTTATAAATAACAGCATATCATACAGCACTGGATGGTGGGGGCTTGGGCTTAAATTACTTCGCAAAGCAAAACAATGCACGGTTGTATTTTGGCGTATGAGAGAACTGTTTAATTGTTTCCTTGAAACAATTAAGGCATGACATTTTATTGAAATGATTGCAAAGTGCCAAGTTCACTATTTCTGAAAGAAGTGTGTGGAGATGTGGTGGTGTTCTCAAATTCCTTGACAGCTGTTTTGTAGCAGCTAAAAAAAAAAAAAATACATCAAGGGCCCTTAAAACCAGTTTTCTTCAAGCAACAAACTGAAAAGTGTAGCTTTCAATTAACCTCTTAATCATATTTCTATGGTAATTAGGCTGCTAAGCAATTAGAAAATTGTAAACCCCAAGCTAAATACATCATGCTGATTGGCATCTGCCAGCTTCACCCTTTAACTAACTCATTTAATACAGTAGAAATGTGATGGATTTAAAGCTGTAATTCAACTCCTCAACCCACAATATGTCTTCAAAAACTGTTTGCCTCATAGTTTATTTCCTTTTCTCTTTTTTCCGTTCATTTTTCTAGCCCTTTGATTTTATCACCAGTCGTTTTGGTATAGTAATCAACCATCTCTCCGTCTGTCATTCTGCCTCTTCTGTCCTGTTGCAGTTTTCCATTCAGATTGTGTTTCTCTCAATCATATTTTTTCCTCCTTCATCCTTCACCCCACCGGCCACTGAGTGTGGGAGGCAGCTTGCAAGCACAGAGAGGGGGAGAGAGGAAGTAGCAGTCGTCAAGCAAAAGTTGAAAAATCAGAGGTTAATTGTGGGAGTGTGTTTGCCATAGCCAGAACTGAACAAACTATCCTCTGTGATTCATTGCACACAGTAGATTACATACAATAAAAAGGCAGGCCCTTCTTTCCTCTGAAGCTAATGGCTTGAATCAAGTATGTGTTAGGCTGCGGTGAGGATGAGTTTTGCCCTGGGCATTTTGGGTCTGTATGCCATTATTGTTCAGGACTGGTGGTCTGCGGTTAGAAAGAAAAGCACTGTTGCAATACCAAATATATTCCTGGGTTTTATTGTGCATATCTAAGTTTTACATGCAATAAAGCTTGCATAAGTTTCCCGTCCTGTTGAAAGAAATTCAGAGTGCTCTCACATAGCATATCATTAACAGACTCGCTAAAAATACAGCAGTAGTCACTCGCGCTACGTCAGATGGTGTGCTTGTCAGAGGTGAGCACTAAGCCGAAGTGAATTCGCAGGCACTATGTATTTTCAGAGAGGGACATGAATTGACCCACAGGCACACACACCCTCATGGTGTTTACTTTAATTGGCTGAAGAGAAAACCTGCTGAAGCCATCCACTCATGCCCTGAGAGGCCTTAAAGCGCAGCTAATAGCATCCTGTCCCCAAAGTGGAGCTGCACGAACAAAGCTTAACTCTGACACTCGCGCTCACCTTATACAAGCTCCCAGAGGCTGGCTTATCTCACCGCTGGGACCAGAGTGCACTGGAGAAAGCTGAATTGTTCCAGGACTTTCCCCAGTTGAATAAGAGGACGGCCCTTGTTCCTAGTGTTTGAGCCTGGCTCTCGAGACAAGGCTGTAAATACAGTCCCGGAGCCGTAAAGAGCGAGCCAGTTCCGCTCCACTGGATGAGAAAAAAAATAAACAGGACAATAAGACTGGCCGCTGGAGCTCATAAAGAAGCTGCCCTGTGTGAGCGCAGCAGGGTGACTGGAGGGTGGGCATGCTGTTTGGCTTTTGGCCTGGGGGCCCTGTGCCTCTGGTTAAAAAAAAAAAAACAAAAAAAAAACACCACTTCCAACCTGTCAGAGAAAATAGATCTTAACAGCTCTGAACAACGTTTGCTTTAGAGCCGAGCTACACAAACCGCCAGCCTTAATGCAATAACCCTAATCGTTTTACCTTCGACAGGCGTGGAGCCTGACTCAGGGGTCACATCCGCAGCCATGGCATCTCTGCCCGTCTCCTCCTGCCTCTTCTAAAGGACTTACATATGCATCTATACTTCTGTTACTCATGTTTGTAACATCTTAGTTTCATATAATATCATCAAAATGTCCTTTAATGGAATAGTTTGGCCAAAAAAAAATAATGAAACTTATTCCCCAGATAGATGCTCAGCCACGACATGTTTGAAATGCAAATTTTGCTTCTTTTTTTTTTTTTAGTTTAGCAATGGAGCTACAAGGCTAAAGTTACTCACAAACACTAGAAATCAATAGTCATGCAAATCTTTTCCGTAAATACATTCCCGGAATTCTTAACCTGCTCAAACTGCTTTTCTGTATTAAGGTGACGTGGACTCACAGGACACAGGGGGACTTACCAAACTTCACTTTGTAGCCTTAGACCATGGTCAGCAAGTTTAGATGACAGGGTCTGTTTTCCGAGTAAAAGTGCTTATCTAGAATAATGTTTTCTAACAGTTGTGGTCATAAACATGGAGGAATCTGACCACCTGCAGCATCCTAAACCACATGTACAAATCTTGGATGCAGTTTGAGAAAGCTGAGATGAGTTTTGGTCATATATTTGCCCAGGAACACATGTTAGTCACATAGCTACAGGCGGTAGACAAAAGAGGAAAAATTTGAATTCCAAACACGTCTTGGCTGATCAACTCTGGAGCTTTTTTGTTGTCATGTATTTGTCAGGCTCTCTCAACCCCATCTTACATTATCTGGTTTGTCAGGCATATCAGTGCTGACGAGTTTGTCAGGCATAGCAGTGCTGCTATGGTTTTATACCTGTTATTGTCACTGCCCAGTTCACCCAGATGTATCCAGCCATGAGTGACTTTGTGGTAGGAAACTGACCACTGATGAAGGGTTACAGAATGGCCTACACGAATTGTGCATCAACAGATGGAGAACAGTCTCTAACTGTGCACCAGCAAGGAGAACCTTCAAGGCCTGGGTTTCTAATAAAGTGGCCAGTGAGTGTAATTCTGTGTAATCTGGATAAAGACTGGAGTTCAAGGGCTCAGAGCTCTACCAAACAATCCACTTCCACTGTACAGAGATGGTGAGCGGGAGCGGTTCGGAGTGGGATAGTAACGGGAAAAGAGGAGGTGATGGGGAGACGAGAGAGAAAAGGGAGGAGAGGAGTAAGAGGGTTTTGTAAATAGGAAAGCGGCCGCTGACCTTCACATGCAATAGTGCTGCTGTATGGATCTGTTTCAGACGCCTGCAGAGACTCACTCAGCGGGGGGGTGGTACTGTTAGGCAGAGTTACACTCTCTCTCTCTCTCTCTCTCTCTCTCTCTCTCTCTCTCTCTCTCTCTCTCTCTCTCTCTCTCTCTCTCTCTCTGTCTTTCTCTCTCCCTCCCTCCCCTCTTCCTCTCTCTCTCTCTCTCTGTCCCTCTTTCTTGTAGAGCCATGTCCCTGTGGCACATATGAAAGCTGTTAGGCTCACACTTCATGCAGACGGGGTCAGTAATGGAGAGCGAGAGAGACAGGGATGAAGTAATCAAAGGAAATTGGGAATCATTTGAAGTCGAAAGGAAGCCATTGTCATAAAGCAGCGAGAGAGTCTGATTTCTCTGTAGAACCTCCATGGGATCAAATGTGTCTCTCTCACGCACGCTCAGATGCCCCTGACTCTAAAATAACATCACAGCGCCCTGAAACACAGAGCCACACACACCGCACCAAAACGCAAATAGTTTGAGCGCTCGGCTCATTAGCCCGGTCCGACTGTTTCGCCGCCATGCAAAATAACCATGCGCGTCACGTGCCAAATTCAGACACACTCGACTGATAAAGTAACACTGGTGTTTTTAGTGGCACAGGTTCAAGGAACTCCTGGCAGGGGCCTTTTTCAGCATGGAGCAAGTGTGTACGGGGCATGCGTTCATTAGATGACCTGCACAACAAGTCACTCAGGCCACAAAAGTTCCGACTTGATAACGGATCAAATAAAAGGAGGGTAAGGTCTGTAATCAGAATTACAGGAAGCAAGTGTTTTATCATGATCTTTACAAAAGCTACGGTGTAATAGAGTTGGAATGCAGGCCAGTGATTCGTGATGAGGCAGATAGAGCAAAAGAGGGAGGGCGTGTGTATGTGTGCACATACGCGCACGCTAGAGTGTGTTGACTACTCTCATGGGAACACAGCTGCATCAGCTAGCCTGTACTCAAAATGGACTTGTTTTGCTCCAACAGTTTGTGGCCCACGCATTTTGATCACTCTATTAAGAACCCTGTAATATCTCCTTGTGCTATAGAGCCACAGAACTCCTGCTGTTCTCCAAAGAGGAGAAAAAGAGATGGTTTCCAGCATGACTGTGGTCATTATATCGAGCGTTTTACTGCAGACTCCAGTGTGAGAAATGTTCCCCTTTTTATTGGAAGGTAAAAGCAAGGAGACTCTGCTATAATGAGGATTGTGTTTCCTCTCAAAGCCACTCAGATCAGGAGAGAGGGCCAACGGTAAACTCCACTGCTGTTGACCCAATTGCCATGTTATTTTCGCTCGGCCCTTTGGTGATTAATCAAAGGCCTTTTCTAGTTAAATGCCTCATGAATGATGCATTGGCTCTGACGTTAGTCAACTCTGAACCCATGGCTAATTGGTGAATGTGCGCAAACAGATGTTGTTCTCCAAATTGTGGTTGTTGGTAATTATTTGATAAATGGCCTAATAGGCTAATTGTTACCAGTCACTGATGAGGTTATCCCCATGTTTACCCAGTGGTTACTGTAAACATGCACGCTTTCACCTGTGGGCCCCAGGGTCTGGAGCTCTACCTCCTGCCTGGTGCAAATATGCGTACCGTTCCCAAGGTCGCAAGTAATTTCTTACAAGGTCACTGTGCAAAATGAGCATAACATACTGTAATCAGCTATTGCAGACCAGCTCTGGCACTTTCATCTAAAACCATAACAGTCCGTTCTGCAGAACATACTGGACAGGTTAAATTTCCTCGAGTGTTTACGTCCTGCAGTTTCTAAAAGGCTCTGAAGCACATTCCTTCGGTTTGCACGGTATCCTCAGTTGGGTCTTCCTTTTCCGCTAGCACTTGAACACGGTGCCACAGACTCAGACAAAACAAGCATTTTCTGTCCTAGTGTTCCCTGGCCCTGGGTGATTCCTAGGCAAATGTTTTTAACTTTTCTTTGTGTTTCATTCATATACTGAATATGCTTTCCTAAATGTGTCCAGAAAAATATTAGATAACAGTACATAAAACGTTCAGGCTGTTCCTCACTGTTATTATTTAAATCATTTATTTAAAATGGCAAGGTAAAGCTTTTTTTCTTTTTATCTGTGAGTCCTAAACTACATTGGCATTATGTGGGGAATTGTATGATGAGTTTGTATATCCATGTATTTGAATGACCGCACTCATCTCTAGTTTCTAGAAGCAGGAACTCAAATAAACCTTCAATGTCACAGCGGATGCCGGCGGCCGCCTTGTGTTTCATACCTGCCAAGCCACTTGGAGCGCACTGACAAGACCCATTAAAGTTTATAGGCTCACGGCACGGGCGTCTGTCAAGCTGATGGACAGGTCACCCCCCCTTGGCCAGTGCCAGGGCAGTAGAGGGTCACACTCGCAGCAGGGTTGAGGGGCAGAGTGGGGGTTGAGAGGGGAGCTGCAGGGTTTCAGAGTGAGTTGAGGGTGTGGGAGCTGGAGTTGGGGTAAGGGATTTCAGACGGAAATTTGGGAGATGTCTGGGCTGATTGGAGACTGGACGTGAGCCACAGGGAAGCCTCACAGCAGGGCTCTGTGAGTGGATGACCACCTGGCCTCTCTCACACACACACACGCACATACACACACACACACACACACACACGGGCTGTAAAGTCTATTAGCTGTCAACAACATTGATTATTGAAAATTCCTCAGGCCATTTACTCAAAACGAAACCAAACATAAGAAGTCAATATGATTTCTATTGTTTTGTATGGTGATTGAAATAAGAAATTACTTGAAGCTTGATTGAAGGCGGCATAGTAAGTAAGAAAATGGCAGAAGCCATAATGGCCAAATTCGTCAATTAATTATATAATAATATAGTGATATTAAAAATGTAAAGGAATAGTTAGGCTGGGCATATACACCATTGTTCACTTACCACAGATGTCTATCAGACAGTGTTTGTTGTCCATATTTTGCTTTTATAGCACTGCAGTCATGAGACTAGCATTACTAACCAAAGGTAGAAGTTACCTGTCAGCCAAATCCTTCCTCTAAATACTTCCCAAAAGCCTGTTAATTTTTTATAGCTCAGTTTGAGTACTAAACCACATTGACAAGTCTGCACCACCTGATTGAAGTTGAGTGGATGTTTTAATTTTTTTTTTTTTTTTCTAAAAAAAGATTTGTGTAACTATTGCAATATCTCGCAGCTTCAGCTCTGAACTGAAGAAGCTGAACACACAAACACCTTGACTGAAAAAACCTTGATTGAAGGACTACATCTGGAGTAAGTAGATTAGTTTTGCCGAACTATTCCTGTGCATAGTTTTTTTCTCAGATCACCCATTGCTTCATAGCAGCAATATGATGATACAATTACAGCAACACAGATGAACAAAAACATGAGCAAAATAGACAAAATCACATAAATGTAATTAAAATGCAACATGAAAAACCTAAATAACAAGGCAGCATGTAGAAAAGTTTTAAATTATAATTTGAAACAAAACATTGAGGTCCGTTAAGAAAGTTAAAGTTAAGAAATAGTCGTTAGTTGCTGCCCTAACATACACACTCACACAAGCTTTAAGTGAACAGTACTCCAGCTCCTTAGCTGCGGTAAATAGACTGGAGAGACTGTGGTGTTGTCTGCCACACTGGGAATGGTGGTTCCATCAGAGCTCGCTGAAACTCCTGTATCGTGAGTGCCAGTGACTCAACAAGAAGGTCTATTGTCCAGGATGAATGTTCACTCTGCCAGCCACAGCCTTCAGGCTCCACTTCAACCTTACACTTAACTCTGGTTTTCCTCCTCTTAACCCACAAGGTGCCGAAAGTGCGAAGCAGCCTTGCATGGGTCCATCAAAATACACACACATCGTTCCACCTATTCTTTCAGTTCTTCTCCATTCCCTAAAGTTTGGTGCTGGAGTGGCAGTGTGTTCTGTGTTGTTCTAGTAAAGGATATCTCTGTGAGTGTACTGTAGGGCTTTGCAGAACTATGTGTGTGTGCTTTTGTGCTCATGTGAAGAGAGCTGAGGGGTTTGAAGGGTCTGCAAAGCGTGCCACTGTAGGATTAAAGTATCCTTCTTTCCAGAACACCTCTCTACTCCAGTTCTGTCCCGTCCTTTCTAATGTTTTCCTTAATTAATCCAGAGCTTCGGGAAGAAAGGGCCTTGTCTCTGTGTCTTTCTTCGTCCTTCTCTTTCTCTCTCCGCAGATGGTTTGTGTAGGGCAGCAAAAGGATGCATGCCTTTCTCCTTCCGCTTGTTTTCACATAAAAAGTTTGACTTTTTTTCCCTCATAACTTTTTTTGTGGCTTTGAAACAATGCAGCCCACAGCCTAGGGGAAATGGAATCATTCCACATTAGGAATGCATTATTGCGTCCCTGCTGTTTGCTCTGGGCTCCGGCCCTGTTGGCCCTGTCGGCCCCATTGGTCCCCGAGCTGTCGCGAGTACAGGCCTTTTGTGCCCCTGAAGTTTGACAAGGCACAATACAGTGCATTATGGGCTGTGTGAGAGCGGGACCAGGCTTACTCTGAGTGAAACATTCAGAACATCTGTCAGTTTTCATCAGGGCATAAACACCTCACATTGCTCATAGCTGCACAACTAAGATGCCAGATAAAAAACAACACTGCAACTAACCCTGCCAGCAAATCACCCATACTGCATCTGGCTTTACCAGACACTTACCAGTACTTCAGCTAATCCTGTCAGATAACTATTAAGATTACATCTAACTCTTCCAACTAATCACCAATACTACCGCTAACCGTGTCAGCTAGCATCCAACTTAGCAATTAGCCTTAGCCGATAGTCTCCAATTAAGCATCTAAAACTAACCCAGTCAGGTAAAAGCTATAACTGATAAGACTGTAACTAACTTGTACAACTTTCAGTGAACACTTAAGTGGCCTTCAGTTCTGCACTATTTCAACTACCTTTGCAAGCTAACCACTAATACTAAATACTATCAGGTAACCACCAGTGCTGTACCAAATCCTGTTAGTAACCTGGCAGTATTGCAGCTGTCACTGTCAGTTAACCACCAGTACAGCAATGCAATGCCAATATTTGTATTGCTGATACCCAACCATTAAGACTGCAGCTGACCATACCATGCTACAGTGCTACAGCCAACCTGTCCCAGAGACACTAGCAGGACTGGGTGTTTTTCATTCTGTCTCCAGGCAGTCGTGAAATTAACCAATGGATTGAACAATTACTAATGTTTTTACTAATGCTTAAAATGATGTCGGCTACATCACATGCTATGAATGTGTCTTAGAAAATGTTCCAGCTGAAAACTCACAAATTACCAGTTTTATAGCAGGAAACATGACTTTGTTTCTCTACTGTCATCCACAGCTGGAGCCACTTTCTGATGAGGTTCTACAGCAACGACCCAATCTCAATGCTGTGCGCTCCTTAGAGAAAGTTCTGGAAGCTCATGGTAAGTGTGGTGTTGTGGCTAACCTGCCTCAGTGACTTACAGAGCACTGTGTTCTCTTGTGCATAGCCCTTATATTGTAGACCAGAATTTCATTGGGTAATGTGTTAAACTTGTGTCTTTCTCAAGTTGATATAAAAAGGCTTGACCTTTGCCCTGGGACCTGTGTATGTTGTAGGCAAGTACTGGCGCTGTCTGCAACGCAGTGCTTCAACACTGGGCTACTCTCTCATCGAAGCTCAGAAGTGTGAGACAGAGGAGGCTGAAACAGTGACCGCCATGGCCTCTCTATCTGTAGCTGCCAAGCACATGGGAAAGAGGTGGGTTCCTGAGGTGTAGGTGTGCATGTCAGTGTGGGTGTTTTGTGTTTAAACTGTGTTCAGAAACCCATTTGTTTGTTGATACACAGCAGCTTAGGCGTAGTTTCCACTGGGGGAAGATAGTAGAGCTTGAAATACTGTATTAGCCTGAATTCAGTGGGACCCAACTGTTCAATTCGGGTTCAGAATTCACTCCCCAAATGTGTAACACGCTCTGAGTTTACTCCAGAACTAATCACCTAACATCAGTCCCTCAGTAATGCTCTCGTGACTGAATGTAATCAGATCCTCTAAGCAATGTACCAACATCTAGTTGAAAGCCTTCAGAGCAGCAGAGCAGAGGACAAACATCCTATTAATGCTCTTTATTTCAGTTTATTTAAGAAGAAACATTAGATGAGCATTGTCTACAAACTTTTGGACATGTCACATGAAATGTCCAAAAATGTTAAAAAGGTGAATCCTAACATCAGAACAGTGCAGAGTGAGAACAGTGCTGTGTGGAAAGCCTACCTGGACTGCAGATGTTGCTTCAAAGCATTACTTCATGAATAAATGTGTTTAAGCAAAAATGAATCTTAATTTTGGATGGCTGATCATTTGACATGTTACAGGTCTGAAGAGGAGCCGATGGAGGAGGAAATGCCATTGTAGAAGCAGTCTGGTGATGACCTCGGTGACCTCTTTGGCTCACAGCCTCTCACTGGTGTGTGACCTCACTCTGCCCTCTCCATCCGTTTCATTTTTGGCCGCTCCCGGCTCCACGGCCGCACGCCTCCACCCGCAGGCCTCTGAGCGCGTTTTCAGCACGGGAAGCGAAACGGACCGAAGACATCTCCAAAACACTTGGAGTGCACCAGTCCGGAACACCTCTGCCGTTTTTAGTCCGTCTCTGTCTGGCACGGGGTGCGTCCAGGCCTCCCGCCTGTCTGTCCTTCACGGACGCCTGCTTTCGAGCGGAACACAGACTCACATCCCACTGGTAGATGTGAGAGCTGGTGCTTTTAAAAAAAACAAAACTGACTCTTCTTTTCATGGCCACTAACGTCCACATGGTTCCAACTGTGGACTTCATCATGGCTGTGTCCTTTTTTCTGCTTTTATTTCTTGTCTTTGTTTGTTTGTATGTTTACTTGTTTCATTGTTTCTTGAAGAGGGTAAAAAGTGACTGATGCTGTTTCATTCCGAATTGCGACGTTATGGAAAGTTACTGCGACGTGCTTGTGAGGTGGTTGAGAGGAGAGGCCAGAGGCATGGCCAGCATGGACGGGAGGGATTGAGGGAGTTTTAGGGGAGGTGCGGAAGGTGGCTAGTGAAGCAGCCCTTCTGGAACCCCTCTAACACACACACGCGAGAGAGAGAGACACCAAGAGATTGTGCCTTTTTTTTAAAGAGCAGGTGGATTTAGTGACGATTTGAGAAGAACATTGCCTTAAAACTAGTTACATAAGGGGAAGGCCATTGGGTCCCTCGGCCCCCCTCCTTCCTTTTTTTTCCAGGAGTGGAAAGGCTGAAGGCCCGAAGGACAGAACGCCCTTTGCATGTTTACCAGGAATGCCCTGCAGACTTCTGTGTGTCTCGCACACATGATCATTTTATTGTCATTTTGATTTGTTTTTTTTTCCTTTAAGTTTTTCTATACTTGCTTTGGACTTTGCATAACTTCAGGATCTTTCGCTTTGAAATAGCTCGTAAGGTAGTTGCCAGCTGTAAACAGGCAAACATTGTTGGAACAGTTTTCAGTTGAATTCTGCAGTGCTTTTGAGAGCAGGTGCAGGCCAATGTAGCTCTTTGTTCAAACTCTATGACCAAATCTCCATTATCGCCTCCGTTAACTAGCATGCACTGTTACTAAACACTTTTCCATTGGACCAGTTTGAATGCTGTAGTAGTAGAAGAAAAAAAACACTGAAAGCATGAAATCTAACCAGTAGTTCGGTGCCACATAAGATAAAACCATTTAGATGTTTTTCCTCTTGCAGAACTTGTGGTATATGAGGAAAAAGTTAAATGGTTGAACTGTTTATATATTTTCCTGTATTTCTCACCTCACTTGTTAGACTTTTTATAGTTATGAATGTCATAGTGCTCAGATTAAAAAACTATTAAGGGCGCTAGCTGATCACCAGTAATATCCTTCTCAGCAGATGATTTTTTTTTTTTTTTCCTTTTTATTGGCATCTTTGAAATATGAGGACAAGGGCTGGAAACCAGTTTTAAAAATACCATTGAGCCTTCTGATGTGCCAGCAGGTGAGATTCAGTGCTGGTGTTCAGCTTCATGTTTCCTGCCATTGGTCCCCTGCACTAGCAGCACTGCAGTGGGCCGTCCTTTCACTACTGGCTGGTGCTACTGTTGCTTGAACGTGTGTGTGTGTGTGTGTGTGTGTGTGTGTGTGTGTGTGTGTGTGTGTGTGTGTGTGTGTGTGTGTGCGTGTGCGTG
>JBBIGA010000002.1:21201842-21211842 GCA_037576975.1 Alestes dentex
TATATAGGCACATCATTTCCCCTGAGTGTTTTATGGATTCAGTAAAAGGACTGTAACCAGTTTGTATGTGTGTAATGGCTGGTCTGGTCCCTGTGCATGAATCATTGTTCACAGTTCAACGTAATTGTTCAAAAAATAGGTTTTAATAAATAAGCACGAAGTAATGGACGGAATCTGAAATTGTTGCTATAAAAAAACAAAAAAACAAACAAACAAAAAAAAAAAAAACAGTAATCCATGCAGCATACTTTAGGAAAGTAGCTATTGCTCTAAATTGCATTGGTCGCCTTAAAAAAAAAAAGCTGACGATACTCACAGGTAGCATTATGTAAATTACTTTATCATTTTTTTTCTCATATATATATATTCATATATATAAACTCTTCTATTTAAAGAAATATAGTTTCATTAAACATAACAGAAGGCTGTCCTGCTGTACCATCACCTGTACGACACTGGAGAATAACTGGTGGAGAAAAAAAGATTAAATGTGTTATTGGCCCACTCTGGAGACGCTGGGTAGTTTTCTGTCTTTGTTAAGGTGTAAAAAATAAAATCCTCTTGTTTAGGTGGGCGGCTTCACAGGAGGTCCTCTCGATTGGGGTATAAAAAATGTTCCTCTTGTTTAGTTCTGGGTGAAAAAAAGAGTTCCTCTTGTTCAGTTCAAGTCGTTCTTTGATGATACATGAAGGCACTTCAAGTGCTCCAGCCCTCTGTTGGGAATCACATCATGTGTCTCGGCCCTGTCACTGAGGTTTATAGGTTCTTCAAGAAATCCTTTGGTGTCTTCAAAGTTAGTGGAAGTAAACAGTCTGGAGGAGGAGAGATGGAAAAAAGGATAAGCATTGAGAAAATACTGGTAGTGTACAGCCTATAGACCTTGGCACACACATTCATATCATATAAAAGATATACCCCCACCCTCCCTCCCACTGGGTCTGAGAGAAGGTAAAGCTCATGGTGTTTCAATTAGCACCCAGTGGGTATAGAGTCATCAGACTACAAAGGAAACCATTAATGTCAATAATTTTAACGCAGAAAGATCTGGACTGAAACACCATGCATAAATCCTGTAGAACAGTTCAGTTATAGGACAGTGACACTGAGCTTTAGGACAGACCTTCAGTACACCTGCCCTCCCAACAGCTTAAAGGATGGAAAATAGCACAAGCAGGAACAGACAGACACTTCAAACATGAAGGTTAATATGATCTCCATAGAGTCAGCTTAAAATATAGTCAAGATATCTTCAGGGCATCTACAGTTTGTTTGTTATAAATATTCACTTCATATTACTGTCCTTAACACTGCATGTATTATATACTGGAAAGGCAACTGTATATTGTTGTCCAATATATGAATAATGTAAATGTACTCTCAAAGGTACAACAGTGGTCTTAAAGTCCAATTGTGTACCTTTAATGAGTTTTGAAGTTACACCACATTCAGTTTTCCAATGGACTCGGTCTCATATTTGCGCCCTTTCACGTATCTGATGTCTTGAAATAGAAAAACAAAAGTAAGAAGCAAAGCCTGAAGATAATGCATTTAAAATATACTATTACAATAGACTATGATACACTTATGTTTTGTGAAGTTCATAACTTTGTGGAAATAACTCCAGACATAATTTAGCAGCTATTATTTTCTGAGATGTACATTTAAAATTGTTTACATAGTTTAGGATAAAACCCACTTCTTAAATTTACTCATAGTGGGATCTAAATTAAGTACCCATGTAATGGGTAATTGTAGCCCAGCCACATGGTTATTGTTGTTTTTTTTAATTAACAATGTGTTGTAATCCGTGCAAAAATTGTTCTCAAATTAGTCAATTCAAATTGATGCTGTGGGTTTTGCCACTCAACCGAAGCTTAGAAAAGTAATTTTAAAAAATCTGAATATGAACTATAATCTGTAATGATCTATTAAAAACTATATCCTTTATAGAAGGACTTCAGATTTAAAAAAAAAATGCTGTGCAAAGTGTTATATAATTGTAAGAGCCACAGTGGGCTCAGTAACTGAGGAAGGAAAGTGCTGGGAAAAGCAGCAGCTTTGCCTTATTTCCAGAAAATTAAATCAAAAGAGACTTATTAAAGAAGAGCAGGATTCGACTGCAGAGTAGAAGAAGCATCTCGGTGTAAGTAAACAGTCATTTGATGCTCCTGATGGTCTTTGACTCCTCAGTAGCCAGAACAGAAACCCCACATGAACATGACTGTGGTTTCTTTTTCCCAACAGACTGGATTTTTCTAAGTAAAACTGAGCTTCCCGTGGTCAAAACGGTCACCATCATAAAATTATGAACTCTTAGAAGAGTCGCTTCCCTTTTTCATTCTCATGAGAAAGTAAAAATTAAAAAGAAAACATAAAAATAAATAACAGCAGTGAGGGCAGTGGGAGCTTTAAGAGTTGCATCAGGACATCAGTCTTGTAAAAAGTATATTACTGAAGACATAATGCCCGTGAGGGGTCTGTGTAAACTACTGAGGTTCATGGCTTCAACTACTACAAGCTACTATTAACTCCTGGTTTAACTAGAGTGGAAGATGAGTGAGCACTGCTGCTCTGTGGCCTTTAATCAGTATTAGAATGAACTATTAGAATGAATAAAAATGTTATTATTATTATTATTATTATTATTATTATTATTATTATTATTATTATTATTACTGCTAGGCCAACTCTTCTATTTTTCTACATTTTACTATTTTTTACTACTATTGTAAGACTACTGTTTAGATAATAATAATAATAATTATTATTATTATTATTACTAACATTGTTGTTAATACCATCACTGTTAACATTATTATTAACATCAGTAAAACTGTTTTATTAATTATTGCTACATCTGTTTGGTTACACCACTTCTTGCTTTCTCTCTCTCCAGGCCTAAGTGGCTGTGTTTGTATAGTACACACACAGGCAGACTGACAGGCCCTGGCTATGTGCCCTGTACCCCTGGCAGTGTGTCCTGTACCCATAGCAGCTTGTCCTCTACCCCTGGCATGTGCCCTGTACCCCTGGCAGTGTGTCCTGTACCCTTGGCAGTGTGCCTTGTACCCCTGGCAGTGTGTCTTGTACCCCTCGCAGTGTGCCCTATACCCACCCCTGCAGCAGCAGCAGCAGCTCTCTCTCCGCTAGTGCGAGGCAGACATGGACCAGGCGCCCTCCATCCTCCAGACGGAAAAGGCGTAGCTGAGTCTCTCGTGCGCCACGTAGCTGCAGCTGGACATCTTGCTGTCCATCTCGTCGCTCTGCAGCACCTGGTAGAGGAAGTCGATGTAGCGCGAGGCCAGTTTGAGCGTCTGGATCTTGCTGAGCTTGTCGGAGGGCAGCGTGGGGATGATCTTGCGCAGCGACGCGAACGCCTCGTTCAGAGACTGAGTCCGCTGGCGCTCGCGCACGTTGGCCAGCACGCGCTGGTTCTGGAGCTCCTCGTAGGAGTGCGCGCGGCTCGGGCTGGCCTTCTTGCCCCTCTTGGCCGAGCCCGGGCTGCCCTCGTCGCTCGACTTCTTGCTGGGTCTCCTCTTCCTCCCCACGCGCTTGTGCTGCCTGTCCAGCTCCTCCTCGCTGGTCCCCACGCTGTCCACGGGGGACACGGGCGAGCTCGAGCTCTCCTCCATCTCTCTCTTCAGGAGGTGCAGGGGCGGAGGGGAAAACACGGTCTCCACCTTCGGATCCGTGGCTGGTAACTTAAGATCCGGGCAGAAAACTCAAATAGTAATGGAAAAAAAAGGTGTTTCGTGTGTGTGTAGGTGTATGTGTGCGTGCGTGCGTGTGTGTGTGTGTGTGTGTGTGTGTCTGACGTCCTTCTCAGACGCTCGACTAGCCTCCACTCCTCTCCTCTCCCGCAGGACCCTCTCCCTGGTTCGGTTCTGTTTTTTTGGAGGCGCTCCGGCCCGGTGTGGATGTAAATAGCTGAAGGGGGAGGCTGGCCGAGCTCTGATTGGCTGTTAATAAACAGGAGGGACCAGTGTAGAGTTACAATGAAATCATGTATGAGAGACTGCTCTTTAGTAGTGGAGTATTTAATCTACAGTCTAACACTAATGATAATAATAATAAGAAGAAGAAGAACAATAATAACAAGAAGAAGAAGTAGTAAAAGAATTGTGTTGTTATAATATTAACATCATAATTGTTGCTGTTATTATTATTATTATTATTATTATTATTGTTGTTGTTGTTGTTGTTGTTGTTGTTGTTATTGTAGTTGTTGTTGTGTTATTGTTGTTGTTGTTGTCGTTGTTATTATTATTATTGTTATTATTATTATGACCTTTGTCGTTGTTCTTGTAATTATAATTATCGTTATTTTTATTATTGTTCATCACGTATTTCAGAGTGCAGGATTTCTGGGTTCAGCCAGATCATTTAAGCCCAAAGTTCAATAGGAAAAGAGCCAAGGGACATTTCTATTGAACAGCGCTCAACACCGGCCTTCAAGTTGTCTGGCTAACTCAGTAAGACAGCAGTGAAACACCTTTACGATAATTACTATTATGATTAGTAGCACATTAGTATTATTGGTACATACTAGTGTTATTATTAGTAGTAGTAGTCGTATTAACAGCAACAACAGTAACGTAAAATGTAATGACAAGATTTTCACAATTAACTATTATGAGAATGTAAATCATAGCTAAAAACAAAACATTACAAATAATTTATATAAACGTAAAAGAATGATACTGTAGTAATGATTATTACAAACGTTTATTATTTTTTACTGCTATAATAACAACTATTACTAAATAATAATAATAATAATAATAATAATAATAATAATAATAGGCATTAGAAATATCAGATAGACTTCAGAAGTGATGTTTATTGATTAAAGCACTTTGTTTCTGTTTTCATTAACTGAACGAATGAATGGACAGATCGGGTCTCCTGAGTCCAGCAAAGCCTTCCTGTGGACATATGACGTCATGTGTCCTGCAGGTCTCCCGCGCGGCGCACGTGGCTCCCGTGGAGCTTCACACTCAAGTAAGGTGTTGAGTTTTTACATGATTTATCTAGGATAAAGTCACACACACGGTCTGTCTCCGTCCCGCTGCGACCTCATACACACAAACACACGCACACACACTCACACATACACACACACTCGGCCTGTCTCCGTCCTATTGCGACCTCACACACACACACACACACACACACACGCGCGCGCGCACACGCACGCACGCACGCACGCACACACACTCAGCCTGTCCCCGTCCCCCTGACTGTCCTCTCTCTGTTCGAGTGGTCACGGCCCGACCCCCGTCCTCCTGCCCGTTCCGCGAGGCGGCTCTCAGAAGGTGCGTTTTTAGCAGCTTTCTCCAAACTCGTCTTCTCCTACACGATGAAAGTCGTCTGCCCCTTGTTGTTTTCCAGAAAACTGTCCAGACTTTCCCAATCCCCCCGAACACATGTCCGAGTGGGCCTGCAGCGCGGAGCTCTTGGCAGGGCCTCAGAAGCTCTCCCGGCTGACGGCCTGCACTGTCTCCGAGAAGAAGACAATAATCCCGCCTGTCAGCTCTCTTTCACCCGCGTCCAGGGCTCCAGAGCGGCCTGCTGGATCTTTTATATGTGGGTGAAGTTGGTCAGTTTCGTTAGGGTTTAAATTATGAAACATATCTCCGTTTGATTTTTCCTCCCTCCTAATTATGCACACGATGTACACATGTGGATGAAGGAGCAGAGCACTAAACCAGACCAGGCCACGATGATCTCAGCCTGTCCTGGAGGAAAGTGGCCTTCAAAGGGTCCTGAATGGATGGTCCAGCTTGCAAGCACACAAACACACACACAACTTTTCCTACACGCATCCAGTGCATCTGAAATTAATTCTGGTTCAAACATGACCTCCTATAGGCTTATCCTGGGCATAAAAGTGTAATAAGTATGAGCTGTAAAACGTTTATAAAACTGCAAGCATAAAACAGCTCCATTGCATCAATTCATCAGGTTGTGTGAGTTCTGAGTGAATGTATTAACATATTAAATTAAATTATGTTATGTTATATAAATTTGATTACCTGTGTTCCTGAGAGGGAGAAAACTTAATATGCTGCAATGCAGTGAAAAACAAAACACAAAAATAACAATTGAACATGGATAAGTGAATAATCTTAGCTGTCTTTATCATTAGATTCTACAGACTTCTTCTGTAGAATGCTGCATTGCTGCATATTGGTGCATTCATGTTTTAAAACTGTTTTGCTGTGTTATTCTTTGCCTAATAGAAGCTTATAAGATGCATGAAGATGGAAATTCATTTCAGAAATTCTTTGAAAACCCAGGGATTTTGAGAAAAATGTAAAAAAAAAAATTAAAGTTATAAACTGCCATTTGGTAATAGGACTCCACACTGAGCGGTTGTACATGGTCGTTCAGGAATTATAGTTGGACACAACAGACAGAGCTTTTTCAAAGAGGAATTTTATATAATCAGCACTGGCAATGTCATTTCAAAGCTGCTTCTAATCTGTCTAAGAGAAAACACATCAGAAATCATCTGTGCTATATGAAACTGCCTTATAGAGCCAGATCACACGACCCCATGCTTATATTCTAACCAGCAATTAAACTGTGGGTAGACTCTTTGGAACATCATAGGGATCATTCATAGCCTCTTAATTGTTTTTAGAACCTTCAAAATTGTTCAAAAGACCCAATCAAAACTTTTTAAGGAAGACATTGTGAGTGTTCTTACAGGATTGGATAAATGTTGCATGTTTCAGATGCTCTGGCTGAGATACCACCACACTTCATTGGTTATGATTCACAGCGGATTTGATTTGTGTTTTTATTTTATACTGACAGAAGGTATATTTCATGTGTGTGTATAAACAGAATATTGCAGCAGTTTTTTTCAGTTTGCCCCTAAAATTCATCCTAATGCCATCTTTAACTTATCTCTGTCTACAGCACGTGAATATTAATGAATGACTTCTGTCTGGCTGTCTTTTTAAGGCACCTCAACACAGAATCACAAATCAGCTGAAGTTAAACATCATCTGTTCTCGTATCCTTTGAAATAAGGTGAGGCCTCTTTCCTCCTTGCCTGCATTCTCTCCTATCAGCCCCTTCGCTTCAGATAGACTCCATATGGCTGTAGCAGCTCAGTGCGGCCCCTTTAGAACATGAGCTTGTGAGGGCAGGTATAATACCATGCACATTTCCCTGCAGACACTGGTAGACGCTCTTCTGGTGCTGCCTGGGCTCTAGAGATGACCCAAATCAGATCAAAGATGTGCAATGCCATATTTCACTCTGCTTAGATGACGCGTTTATATCTCCCTGACACCTCCAAATCAGCTCCACATGGCCTGGAACTCTTTAATAAGCTGAAATCCTTTCTGCAGAGGCCTCTCATATGCATTGGCAGAGGGTCACTTGTGGCTGCTTTTAGACTGCAATAAATAGAAAGGAAGGGAGGTGCAAATGCCTGTAAGGGTAAAAAAAAAATAATAAGAGAAGTGTGACAGGCTTTGTGTGGCTGTGGCACATCATGGGATTTTAATAGAAGTTTGCTTGAAGAATTAAAAACCTGGAGAGATGATGGAAGCAGGCACCAGACTGCGGCATGATGCTGGTTATGAAGGTCATATGAAGAATCATGGAGGAGATGATTTGTAGGATGTGCTTTATGATCGGAGTGACTTTACAGTCCAGATGCATGGCATGATTGGTTGCTTCTTGGTCCAGCATATAAGATTATGCGGCCTACGCCAGACGATCTCAGCAAGTTGATCCTAAGTAAAGTCAGATGTACACATTGTGTGTTTGCGCCTCTCACATTTGTTGTGTAGGTGCGTGTCCTCATGTCCGTGAGCCTCAGCGAGCGTATGCATACAATATGTGCTTTAAACTAAGACGAACAGAAGATGTTCTACAGGGAAAAGGGCGCAGCTGTTTTTCATTGGCATTACTGTTGCTTCCATTAGTACTAGTGCCATCAGCTTCGACAAGACTGCTGCTGCTGCTACTGGATGCTCTGTGACACTCACCTGTTTCAGAACAGTGACAAAACCTACAGAAAAAAAAGAAAATCTGTCGGTTCTCCACTGCAACATGCGTAATGTTTTCTCTTCTCTTTTCTTTTTGACAAGTAGCTGAGTGTCAACAAGTGCTTTGTTCCACGGGCTGTAGAGATGGTGTGAATATGACACTCTGTGGTGAACCAGGAGTGCAAACATGTTCCATCAAACATCTCTGTTTGGATACATAATCTCCTCATTTGCACCCTCTGCCTCATCGCCTCAGAGAAGGGAAGGAGCCCTGTGATGCCCAGTGATATTTAGTAACACTTGCTTACTCATAACTAATCTTTACTCAAGGAAATTGCTTTCTATTGACTCGCTATTGAATTCCCAAAATTCCCAAAGGTGTGATGCAGGCTTTACCACTGACTCTCCTTCTTAGTAGGAGTCTAATAGGAGCAGTAGGTGCTTTCCAATTGCCCTGGTAGTTCCCTAAAAAAGAGGACTACATAGGGAAGTTCAGATACTTTATGGGGGATTCCATCACTGGGAGTGAAAATCTTCCTCTGGTAGGGAGCTTAAAATGTGTAATGAGTAGTGAACAATGGTTTATCCCTTCATATGTTATTGCATGTCTTTTGTAAAGTGTGTTGTTTTGTCTTGGATGATGGTGGACATTCTTAATCGAGGTATTTAATCAGCTACACTTTCCTTAACCCAGATTGCGTAGGGGATATAATGGGGCGTTGGTTAGGGACTCTGTGGAATGTAATGAAGTTTATCAGTATTATGGAACTTAGAAATAAATGGGGAAAATAAGAGGAAAAATTTGTCAAAATTATCAAAAACAGAGAAGAGTATAAACTAATTCTGGTTTACTTGATTACAATTTGTTGATTAAACTTTACAGGTTAAGGGGAACCTGTTCATCCAGTGTTTCTTCTGAAATTGATGGTATTGGAGGTTTGTCCCTCCTATTCTGCAGTAAGATGTCTTTACAGTAGATGTTGAAAGATGTGAAGATTGAATTCTCTATTTATTCAGCCACAAGAGCATTAGTGGGATCCCATTCCATACAGCCCCGTGCTGGAGGGGGGCTTTACCCCTCTAGCTGGTCATGGTGACCTTAGGCCAATGTGTGGCTGCACCAGAGTGTCTCATTCTATTGGCAGTAGTTTTCAGTGCAGATTATACAAGCTCAGAGGGAGCAGCTGTGTTAACCTATTGCAAACTATGCCTGTCAGGGGACTTAATGTATGCTCCAGTGCCAATGTGGCTAGGAATAACTATGGATATAAGGATAAATTATTCATGCAAATGTGCCTGTGCTCTAAGGGAATGACTTATTCTTACATCTACATGCCTTCATTTTCTTTGTTAACCCTGATGACAAGGTGTTTCTGAAATCGCATTAGGGGCCCTTCATAAATGTTTCATTAGGGAGTGTGTAACAGCTTGAAGCATTTAGGTTTGTTTAATATGATGCAGATTTCACCCGCTCTGTCTCCTGTCAGGGCTGGATCTGGGGGCTTTGCATGGCCTCTCTCCGGGGTGCCAGGGGCCTCCAGAATGCTGCTGCTCGCTTTGATTTCAGCTGAGGTGAAGCAAATGGGCCAGAACGCTTCCATCACACACAATGGATTGGGCTCTGACAGGCCAAGCCTGCAATGCTTTAATAAGCGTGCAAAAAGAAAAATGACAAAAACATGTGAAAGGTGGTTCCTCAACCAATGCCTCATTTACATATATCGACATTTAAAACCACAGATTTCCTACATACACAAAGCAAACAAGACTATTTTAAGAAGAGTGTAAGAAAATCGATATCTGGTGGCTGTTTCCAATAGTTTTCCTCAAGGAAATCCCACTTTCCAACACAACAGGACTCTTTCAGCAGGTCGACCACAATAGCCACATCTGTACCGCACAAATGAAAAGACACACTTTTCCTTTCTCACAGCAGGTTATCCTACACCTACAGAAGAAGACTTCTGTTCACCCAGTAGTATCCATGTGTA
>JBBIGA010000002.1:21213187-21230244 GCA_037576975.1 Alestes dentex
CTATGAATTCAGACATACTACTCGCCTCGCATACTGTTTTTCGCATACTATATAGTAGGGAAGTATGCGATTTCGGATGCAGCCAGTGACACAAGACACATACACAAATATGAAAATAAAAGTCTCTGAAACAAAACACCATTGCTGCCTCTAGCGGCCGTTCTGAGGACGTCACAATGTGTGTAAGTTAATACTGGGTAACATTTACATGAGATGTAGTTAAGGTAAGTTACGTGTCTTAACTCCACTTTTTAAAATATATAAAATAAAAGTAAAGGTAGGCTCCATTTAAAGGCGTGGTTAGGATCTTGAAACGTTCAGGGCTGTAGTTTTGATTAGCTGGAGGTTAGCTGGAGGTTTGTCGATGGGGCTGCAGTTCTGATTTGTCAGTGTGGGTGGGGGATTCGTTAGCCTCAGTTATGTGCCGCTGTATCTCCATGGGATGGGTATAATTAGAATTTTACTAAAGCTGAGGAATGATTACCATTTTTTATTGTGATTATTAATGTAATTTATGCAATTACTTGCGATTAATTGCATTGTTATTGTGACGTTCTGGTCAGTGGCCACTAGAGGCCACCACTGTGTCATGTGTATGTTTGGGACTTTTCATTTGAAAATGTTCCGTTAACTTGAAATTGTCTTGTTTCAGGTATGTAGGCACAGCTGGTTTTGTGTCAGGTTTAAGTGATTGTGTTAGTTCACTGGTTCGGGTATTTAAAGGGTTTTGGTGTGTGTTGTCCACCACTCACGCACAGCTCACTTCACCTACCTGTATGTGTTAGATGTTTATTGTGTTTGGCCCTCGAGCCTTTTTGGTTGTGTTTTGTATTTGGTAATAAAAGTCAGTAAAGACAATGGGAACCTGTGTCTGTGCTTCGTAACCACTCCACGACACGACAGTTATATGCACAATTCAATAACAGACTCAAAAGTAGTGTATTTCTCACTTTTATTTTAAAAGTACTGCTTTATGAACAAAAGTGCAATAACATTTGTTCTGCAAACACTTTAAACAAAAAAGGTGCTCCCTTTACACAGTTGCAGTTAAAATACTTCTTGTAAATCTCAAACATTAATTTAATCAAATATAAACCAAAGCTATTTGGCACTGACAGAGCATTAATGTTTTATCTAGTTTCTTATAGAAAAACAAGTTACCCTCAGAGTTTAGACCATTCATGCATAAACAGTCTATGTTCAGTAACAAGTATCCCTGTTAGAGTGAGGTGAAGTGGGTGAGCACAAAAAATCACCTTTCAAAATAATAGTAATAAAAAAACTAATAAGTGATAAAAACATATTAGCTTATTAATAATAATAAGTGATAAAAAACTGCATTAATAAAATAATTGTCGGCGTTAAGTAAATAATGCGCTAACGTGATAATGTGTTATCTTGCCCATTCCTAAATGTTACTGATACAAAACTGATATCAATTATTAATACAGATACTCTTCTCTTATAGATACTACTCTCCATAATTTGGAGCAAAAAGTAAAGACGTAAAAATATGTGAAAAGATTCAACAGTTATGTTATTATGTTTTCCCTGAGTTTCCTGTACATATAATGAGAGCGGTGTAATCGCAACAAATGTCTGGTGGTGATGTTCAGGGCATTGCTTGTGTTCCTCCCACTGATCCAATTTAGCATCACACATCTGACAATGGCAGCTATATCAAAATGCATTGATGCTGTGTAAATACTGATAGAAGCATGGTTTGTCCAGCAGGTTCTCCGTACAATGTTATTAACCAGTCAGAACCTGCTACTAATGTACTGTTTATCCATACCCATGCCTACAGATGATTATGATTTAATCTGATGATTTATCTAGTTTGTTACAGAAAAACAAGCTACTCCCAGAGATTAGACAATGTGTGCCGGAAATATTATAGCGCTTTCCCCTCTCGGAGTACAGTTGAGACATACAGCGCTGTGTACCCCCTACATTAAAAATGCTTCCGGCGCCCATGGTCCAGTGCCACTATCATAACATTATAAAAGGCACCTTCCGAGCAACAGCAAGTTAACATTTATAAATCTGTTTTCTTTTTTTTTCTGAACAGGTACCAGCAGAAACATTTTTCTTTTATCAGGGAACAGCAGAAGCAGTCAATATGTTAAATGGCAAGTGTAAAAGTAATGGGACGCCAGCCCTTTACACCAACAGAGACTTTAAAGACACTGCATTCAAATACATAGACTTTAATTTGGAGTTGGTCCACCTTTAGAACTGCTATAATGGTTCGGCTTCCCATTCTCTGGACTCTGAGGGTAACTTGTTTTTCTATAACAAACTAAATAAAACATAAATGCCCTGGCAGGGGCAAGTAGCTTTGGTTTTATATTTGATTTGATTACATTAATGTTTAAGTGGAGATTTACAGAAATATTTGAACTGCAGCCATGTAACTGTGTTGAAGGCAACACTGCTGTTAAAAAGCTCCTTATTTTAAAGTGTTTGAAAAACAAATATTACTGCACTTTTGTTCATATAGCAGTACCTTTAAAATAAAAGTGCACAATACACTATTTTGGAATTAATTATTTAATTTAGCATATAACAATGCAATTAATAGCGATTAATGGTAGAAAAGCAATTTAATCGGTTTGAATATATATATATGTATATATATATATATATATATATATATGTGTGTGTGTGTGTGTAGTGGATTTATATATGTATGAACACAGTTGATATATACATGCACACATTGAAATATCTAAACATCTGTGTCAGCAATAAGTGCACCTTAAAGCAGATAATTCACTAATTAGAAGGTACCTGTATATCTCTATGTATTTTTAATGCTGTATATAATCGCTCTCACTGACAGGGAGCAATGGAGAGTGCTGAAGTATGAAGTGGTGCATGTAGGCCTGCAGACAAAAGCCTTGTCTTTCCTGCTGCTACTGTGGCCGTCCACACAAGCACAGAGGCCCCTCTGGGAGGAAAGCCGTGACACTCTCGACCACATACTCTTCCTCTCATTAAAACTATAGGACAACTCCCCCCTCTCTTTTTCCGGCCCCTTTACTCTCATGGCCTGTCTGGAAAAAGCATCATGTGCATAAAAATCCACTTGCACAAACAGTCCTCCTGCGGGGCAGGGCAGGGACGCCACAAGAGACGGCAAGGTTTGAGCTGCCGCCTCGCCTTCAGCGCTGACATACACTCTGACGCGTCAGAGTCCACTCTAACTTTTCTCTCTGTCTGTCTGTCTGCCTGGTCTGTCTGTCTGTCTCTCTCTCTCTTTGGGGCGAGGCTAAGAAGGGGGTGTTAATTGTTCTTCCAGATCCTCCAATGCTTGTGACAAAGCTGCTGAATGGCCTTATGGTTCAGGGGGTCAAAGCCCTCGTGTTCCTGTGGATGCGTAAAGCGAGACAGAGATGAGACAGAGCCTGAAACATTTCATCCTGGGCGGCAGGGGGTGAAGAGATCCTCCCCAAGGATGGTCCTGATGACAGGTCATATGTGGGTGATTACAGCCCTGTTCTCTTATCCTTCAATGAGATAAAGACCATGGGCTTTATGTTCACTGCACAGGTGCAGCCTGCTCTCAGGCTACATCTAGAGCACTGATCTGGCCTGTGGGGTCACCGGATAAAGAATACAGGGGGTGCGTTAACGACTGTCCCTGCTTCTGCTGTTGTTCGTGAGCCGAGATGGCGCTTTGTCATCTTCAGCTTTCTTAGAAGTAATGGAACAAGTAGAAGAGCAGCATGAAAGAAATTCTTTGGTGCTTTCTGGGAACGCAAGTGCCTGGTGTATGAATAGATGTTTACACACCAAGTTAGTACAGACTGCTCTAATCATCCTTTCAAAAGATCCTGCTGCGTAAACCACCCAAAAGCAGACACTTCTTTTGTGTTCCTTGCATGATTTGCACCTCTCAAACATCATGTTTTACAACAAAAGCTGTGATAAATCAGAAGATTGTTTTTTGATATACAGATCAACTTTTTTTTTCTTTTTTCTTTTTGCAGTAACCCAGTTTCCTTCCAACACCAATGACATGCTTCATCAAGAGTCCATCCTACACACAAATACAGCTGCCATTGCCATTACAGGCTTCCAAGCTAGAAAAAATCCACAATCCTAAAATCAACAACTGTAATTAAATTCTCATGATGCTCAAAAACAGAAAAAAAGGAATACAACAGGCAAGAAAAGTAAAAATAAGGGGGTTTCTGACAACAACAACAAAGAATTCAGACCAAAATCTTCAAAATAATCATAATGTAGTCTTCAAAGAAGAGTGACCAGTTCACCATGAGCCCCATAAATATTATGACTAAGTTCCTAACCTGCTATTCATCATTTGAGCAGAGACACATTGACTAAATGAGAACGAACCTCAAATTTAGTTTAACGATATCTGCCTCTCCCCAGCGAGTGATCTCTGAATGAGTAAGGCCCTTTGAGTCATCCTGTGTAACCACTACGACAGTGAGTCAGGACCTGACGGAGCCTGCACAAAAACAATGGAAATACAGGGAAATACGGCCATTCTCCTCCGTCTTTGTCAGGTGTGGTATACAAATTCAAGCAGTGGTGAAGCCTGGGTCATCAACAGTCACTCAGCAACCTGGCCTCAGAATGAATGAGCGCTGAGGAAAAAGAACCAGATCCCCAGAAACACGGCTCCTTTGCCCATTGCTTTTGACAGTACTCTAAATTCAGCTTTGCTAAAATTATTTTCCCATGAAAAGGTTATTTAAGAGTAAGAGCAAGAATGAAAAAACTCAAGACTTTCCCCAGCCTGACATATACAGTTACATACAGAATAAATAATACTGTAACAGCAATATTAAACATTTTTGCAATGAAAAAAAAAACTTCAGAACTTCATCCCCTAAGACATAAGTCATTTAGAAACACATTTATCCTTGAAAAAAACTCCTGATTTAGCAAAAGCTTTAAAAATATAAAGCAAAAGGATGCTGGCATATATAAGACTATGAAAGGTACATAATTCTTTAAAGGGAACCCATTTGAAAGAGTAATAGCTCTTTTTACCACCGCTCTCCAGCATCAAATGCAGTACATGCAGTGCAGTGTACTGAAGGAAAGTACTGCATGTAGTTATGAACACTTCTTTTCGGAATAAAACAAAAGTCTAGTCTTTTTAAATAAAAAAAACTAAGCTTAAGTGTTTGTTAGGTAAATGCTCATTGTGGATGTTTCTAACTGGTACGCTACTTAGGAGAAATTGACACTGAGTGCGCACATACAGCAAAACAGAATTGCATGTATCATTAATCGGGAAAAAACAGGCCTGGCTTTGACAGTGCAAAACCCAGACACCACACAGATGCATCCTTTCAAACCCTTAAAGAGCTTTGAGGACATTGCCACCCACGCATATATATTAAATCTAAAACCAGAGAGACTCTTGAAGCATTTTAATAAACAGCAATAAATTAATTCAACCCCTGAGAGAAGGAAGCCGCACAACTTTTTTTTTTTTTTTTGTAACCCAAAGATCACATCTGAAAGCAATTTTGAAGGCCTGCATGGTTTCCGTGTAAAGGACAATTTGGTGGGTGAGGGGGTGCCAGTGCTGAAGGGGTGACGTCCCCAGAGAGCCCACCTCGAGAATGTGCCAGTCTGTTTTCCTCTGCATGCCCAAGATCCGAGCAGGCATTTGCATGTAAGGCAGAGCTGCATTGAAGCACAAAAAGAAAACACCAATAAGGGCCACGTGCCGGAGCGTGCTGTTCGCTCAGCTGCCTCCTCGGAGAGAAGACTTTTCTATACTGTTTACAAATCCCTAACAACATAAATGGAGTTCAGATTGCATTAAACAAAGCAGCATACTGCTCTCTGCAAATATCCTGACACCCTTATTTATCTCCAGGCAGGGATTAAAATGCCTAGACAAAAAATGTTATCAAAGTTAGGGCCAGTAATTTTGCAAAAATACATAGCAATTGTAGGCCCATGTGAAATCCTTAACTGGTAAATGAGAACAAAGCGGGGGCCTCCACAGAAGCCATGTGACCATAATTGCTAATTGCAGAAACCCTCAAGGCTTGGCGAAAGGTCACAGTCATTGCGGTATCACTTTAATTTCCCATGGAGAGAGAGAGAGAGAGAGAGAGAGAGAGAGAGAGAGAGAACGAGAAGAAAAGGCATACTTTAAGCATTACAAAGAGAGTTGTTGCTGTGCGGTGAGTAAAGATATATTCTTATTACAGCGGAGAGATGTGCAAGATCAAAGAAAATATATGGAGATTGCAAGGGACTGATAATATGGATTTCACTAAATTGGTTACTCTTAGAATTGGAATAATTAGCCATCTACAGGCAGTCCACCAGTATCAAATCACAGGAACAGCCATCATCTGGTCTTGACTGATGCGGAACTTTACGTTGCCAGAGCGGTTCATGCGTCAGCTCCGCAGCCTATGCTGAAGGTGTTGCACTTCCTATGGCGTTTCAAGTGTTGCCAAGTGCTTTGGACCCTAATCCCCTATTATTTTCGAAAAAAGAGAAAGTTAATTTGAAAAGGAAACCGAAAAAGGGTAAAAACAAAAGATTATGAGAAACAGATTGCTAAACATAAACACCAATCAGAGAGACACAGCAACAGGAAATAGGATAAAAGTGCTTCCATGGAGGAGAAAAACATTGGATCAATGACTCATCATATTTCACGATACACCGGGTGCGAGCGAGAGAAGCCAGCCGGACAAGCACCAGACACTTCAAGGCCTCTTCCCTGGCGCGCTGCATGCCTATGGAAACAGCGCTGGCTGGACTGACTACTTTGGCTCAGGGTCCGGATCTGAATCACTTGCTAATTTGGTAGGAGTCAAACTAAAGTGTCATCTTGCCAATACTACTGAGCCTACATGTGTCATTCTGGTTAATCTGTATGGCAACATGCCAGCGATGATATTATACTTGACATAATCTGGACAGAGGCATAGTGCTTGGTGGACTTGGTGAGTTATTGCAGGACAAAGAACTGATTCACAGCAATAAAGTACTATTTTTGTTCCCCAGTTGATTCATCTGCTGCAAGACAACCATGGCATCTTGGCACCAGTGCGTGATGGTTATTTCCCTGCATGAGAGTCTGTGTTTTTGACTGGCCAAAGGGGAATGTATGTGGGTAACCTAACATTCACTTTAATGGTGACATTTATATGAAGTTCATAATAATTCAGCTACATAAAAGTGGAAAGAAAAAACAAAATTCTTCAAAAGAGACCACAAGTACAAAGAATGTGGCCAGAGTGGCTCTTAGTTATTATTTAGAAATACTTTACATGAGACATGACAGCTTACATGAACACAAAAATGAAACGAATATTAAATGGTCTTTGTAAAATAATATGGCCGTGACCTCGGTAAAGTTTTGCAGTGGATAAGATGAAAAGTGAATTGAACTGGATGTAAATTGAAGGGGAAACAACTGACAGAAAGAACATTTGAAATGAAATACCTCCCTGCAGCCTTTAGAATGATGAACACAGGTAGAAAAGACGGTCATTGCTGTAGCTCATCTCCCATCTTCATCCATTGCTCTGCAGGAATAGGCCTGGAGAATGGCTGCAGTGCTTCAGGGGGGAGTCTGAGAAGACTTGGCAACCCAAGAACAGAGAGTGTGGATCAGCGGTGCTTGGCAGCGGCCTTCTCTTTCGGGGGCAATGAAAAATAATTTCCTCCTGAAAGAACTGCATGAGGGAGCCGTTTTGGACTGGACATGAGGAATATGAGACATGCAAGAGGAATGCACGCGTGATTGTGAGCGTCCGACTTAAATGTCAAATACAGACAGCCATCCTTGCATACGCATGCCACGGCAGTGTTTACCCAACCTTGATTACCATATGAAGGTATTCCTCCCCTCCAGCTCAGGAAACTAAACACTGCAAGGGTTATTTAGGGTGATTTAGTAACAGGCAACAGATAAAAAGGGACAATTAACTGACAGAACTTAACTGGAAAAAGGCAAGTAACTTACTTTCGGTTTGTCTTTTACATCTAGAGCAAGATATTTTAGAATATTATGCAACGTGTAGCGTATATTAGGATAGATGATACTTCTTTTATTTAAACCACATTGTTTGGACTTTGCAACATATTTGTCATACACGCTAGATATACATTTATGCATGTTGTTGCTATCCAAATAACAACCATGTATCTACCTTTTTTTGGTTTTAATTTTTCTACATCCGTTGAATACAGCACCTACATTTTACACTATGACTGATGATTAATGCAGCAATATAAATACACCAAACTGGTCTGAAATAAAACATGTTTCAGAAGTAAAGCAGCCTTCTTTAAAGTTTCAGAATAGGATTATTTTGGATAATATGTAGAAACACAAATATTCAAAGTGCAGTTGTCGTTTGGAAGTTTAACTGAAACAGCTAACAGCATCTGCCTCCGCCTGCCTTAACGTCCCCCAAATCTTTACCACACTGACTACTACCTTCTACCCTTGGTTAATGTAAAGACTGCATTCTAACCCAAAAGACCTTGTATGGAAATATAGCTGTCAGCAGCGATAGACCAACCTGTGATGGTAAGTTACTCTGACAGGTCAGATCTGAGCACTGCTGCAGTGTGCCTCTAGTTAAATTAGCTGGGCCATTTAACTTTGGAAAAACATCACCATGGAAAAATACTTTATGCCATTTATACGAGTCTCACGCGTGCTCCACACTAGATAGTTCATAGTTCATCTTTATTCTCTAAAAAGAGAACTGATCACTTATGTTTTTTACTGGGGACAGTGATGAAATTTGCCAAAACACGCTCGCAAGGCAGCCTGTAGGATTTTAAAGCCTCTTCAGGGAGATGGCCTGTTTCTGTGACTCTCCTAAGCGCTGACAGCTGATCATGCAGCCCAGTCCAGCTTGTGTGAGGCGGCTGGAGGATAGGGCCGAGGTTAGGCTGCAACGGACCCCTGACCCTCAAACAGCCGGAGCTCCTCCGAGCCTGTATGGCCAAGCTACATTCCCAGACATTCTCAAAGCCGGCATAAGGTTGCAGACTTCAAAGGTGACTTGAAAGGTGGAGATATCTCCTCAGCTAAAGTCCCTGCCAGGCTGGCGAGGAAACAGGGCAATGTGGTTCTTATTATTTGATAAGCATCCCATATTTTTGGAGGTATTTTAATAGCTGGGAACTATTCCTTTTCAAGGCTAGAAGGCTGTGGAGGGAGACCCTGCACGGCAAGTTCTGCAGGGGTCAGTGCCTTATTATTATTACGCAATGCCCCTGCTCCACAGGAGGACTGGTTCACGCTTCGCTCTGCCGTGATGACTGAGCAGATCAGATTTTCACTTTACTCATCCCGCTGGAGTTCATTATACCATTTTTTCCCGTCATCCTGTATGGGCCATTCCAGAAATGTATTGGTTTGTGTTGCCCTATCCTGACAAAAAGGAGTGTGTATTCCCTGATGCTATGAAATGTGGCAGGCTGTCATCTTTAGCCTTCACTTTACCTCTGAGCAAACCTGACCTGCATAAACAGGTTCCATTTGATGGCTCCCATCAAAGAATATCAGTGTCACTATCACACTCATGGGAAAATACTACGTCCGTAGAGAGGCCTATAGCACAAGATGATAGCTTCAAGCATGCTTCTTCTCTGTTTATAGCGATGATACAGGTCAGAAGATCAGCACACAGCACCGTTGTTCATTTCAGCTCCAAAACAGACCACAAGCCAAAAACGTACCAAAAAAAATGGTTTGGATCATTTACCGACATCAGAGTTTGTTTGCTGGATGAGTTATTGACTTACCCCACTGGTATGTCCTTTGTGGTGATTACAAAGGCTTTCTCGGACTCTCCCGTCTGCAGAAACTGTCATACAGTGACTCCTTTGTTCTTCGGGAGAACTCTGGGTGGTTGTACCAGCAAGGGAAGTAAACCAAAGTGCCAATCTTTTCTGACACGCAGCTTACACCAAGTCAAACAAAGGGCCGAGCTTCAGTACCACTGAGAATTCAGTTCTCAGGCTGGAATATGTATTTCTCGCTATCCAAATGTGTTTCTGCCCTATGCAGGGTCCGAACATTCTTTTTCCTCTCAGCGGAAAATTACTCATAATGAGGTTTAGTTGAAAAAAAGGGACTCTTTGATCCTTTGTGAAATAAATCTAACAAGTAACACTGCTTGGTCTCACCCGCCAGCTTTGTTTGATTTTTCCTTATGGCTTTCAATAATTCCTTTTCTTCTTCTACAAAGAAAATGTGTTGTGAAATGCTAAATGTTACATGTTGTAAATTGACTGTTAAACGACAGCGCTTGCGAATTACGAGTGCGGAGGAGGAATCACGCTGCAAGTATGCGCTACATGTGAAGGCCCACTCTGGTCGCGTTTTACCCACTGTCCTTTGCCGTGGCCTGACATTTGCGTGAGGGATCCAGAAAAACCTCACCCTTCAGCAGGGTGGACGAAGATGGAAGTGTATGCATGTGGGCCTGGCTGCTCAGCTGTGAGGCTAAATGGAGCAGGTTAAGGCAGTCCCTTGTGGACTCTGACAGATGGAGAGAAGGCAGCTGTGATGAGAGCTATCTTCACAATTATGCAAACCAAATGTTCCTGCCCAGGCACACTCGAGCATTACTGACTTCCTGGTGGCCTGCGCTTTATAATTGTCATGTGTTCATGCCAACATCTGTCTTTGAGAGCCCCATACATACATATACACACACATACACACAAAAATACACAAAAAAAACTGAAACATGTCCCTGGAGCCTTGATAAATAGGGAGAGTTATGACAAAAGCTTCATAGGCACTCTGCAGAAGAGGAAGGAGGGAGGTGTTGGAACGGAGAGGCTGGAGGCCAGGTCTGTCGTTGTCCGTTCCATCAAGCCAACGCAGGCACGCGTTTGCCAGTGACCCGTTCCATGAGATATGTAGTCGGGATGTGGGATTTCTTTTCCTTTTTTTCTTTCATTTGAAAGACTCTTTGCCCAGAAGGAATGGATTTGCAAGCCTGCTTTGATCCCTCCTTTATGATTCTTTTATTTGTTTTAGCCACATCCTTTTCAGAGCCTCGCTCACTGAAAGATGCTTTGAATTAGGGGCTGGGGGAAACGGGGCGTACGGCATTCCCACTGCGCCTCAGGAGGTGACATGGTGGGCTGCAGTGCAACCAATAACTGCTTAACACTGACAAACTGTTAAAAAGTTCTATACTCAATTTTTTTTTGTATGGCACACACCAACAAATCCTTTTGATCTGTTGTGTTTACGTGTTGCAATAGCCAGATCTAAAGGATGTGCTAAAGAAAAGAGATCTTATTTACTCAGATCCAGAATTAAACTTGAATTTCAGAACAATTCTCAAGTTTTAAACGATCATTCTCAGTTTTGCTCCTATTGTGTCCATACCAAGGACTTTCCACTTATGGATGCCAGAGATAAAGGTCCCATGCACCACTGGCAAAACATGTTTCTGGACACTGGCATTTCAGCAGGTTTGCTTCAAAAAGGATAAACGCTTGACAGTGATATAATTCCAATGGGCTTACCTGTTTCCAAAATGGTATTAAATTTACTGCATCTTACTGCAGAGTGGAGGCCATTCAGACATGCTGTCTGTATTCTGCAGACACATCAGTCATTGTAAACAACTGTGGAATTTGAATATTCAGCAGGACACAACATCTCACATCTGGCTTCAGGGACTGAATTAAACTAGTTCTGATCCTTCATCACGAACTGATAGATCTTTATAATTGGATCATGGGGGACAGACACTGAGGCAAACTGTGGAAAAACCCATTGTCTTGGAAAATGGATTTCACTTTGACTCTAATAGACTACTTGTTGCGTCGTTACGTACACCAAACTAAAAACAAACAACAGAGTAAAAAAATGGCATGTCTGAATGGTCTAGAAGGTGGAGCATCAAATGTTTTCTGCAAATTCAGCGTCAGCCAAACTTTCTGTCCGACATGTGTCAGCCCTTTATGTTTCCCATCTACCTCATCTTAGGAAGTGGTCTGCCATCAGCGATTGTGAATGTGCGTGCGTGTGTGTGTTTGGTTGAGGGGGAAACTGTAAACACTCTTAATTTCTCAATGGAAGTGACCTGCTGACAGACACTACAAGGGCTAATGAAGTAAATAAACAAAGTGTGTGTATAAATAGGCTGTATAAATAAACCTTGCAGAGGAAACACGTTTGCCATAACATCTGCCCTTCGTCCCAGGCTTGGCTCTGAGCAGCTGGGCTGGTGGAAACCATGATGCCAAAAGCATATTTACTTGAAGAAGAATGGGACTGGGCCTCGTTTCGCCTTTTGTCTCCTGTTCTTCGTTGAAGCTTATCAGAGCTATTCAAATGAATTAGGAGAGTGAGTGGCAATAGAGCAGGAAGTCAAACCAAGAAGATTTGAGATGCTGGCACAATGCTTGCACTTACCAGCACATGCTGTGCTTTCATTACAGTACTTTATGATACTGTCAGAGTAGTTGCAATGGAAGAGTATGATTTAAACTCAAAATTTAACGCAAGGCCCCTCTTGCAAGCAATGAAATGTTCAAGAATGGGTATAAATCAATGCTTAAGGAGGTTGTTCCTTTGAAATAACTAACAGCAGGGTTCAGGGGCTACAAGGGGGTCACTGTACAGCACAATAAAAAACATGGCAGTGGTTTATACTGACTGCTGCAGAGCTCAATGGAAATTGCATGGCTGTGCATTAGCGAGTAAATAGGGCCTGAAACTTTTGTCCAAACCTGAATACAGTCAGAGAATCTTCTGTCTGGCCTTATCTGACACACAGCATTGCTCAACCCAAACAACATCGAGTTTTGAGTCAGAAACTGACACAAGTCCAAAAAATTTTGTCTGAAACTGACCCGAACCACCCATCATCACCCAAAGTGCCAAAAATGTATTCATCGGTTTCCAAACAACATCCCAAACGTTACGATCTGGATAAACTTCCCACAGTTCTCATGCTGAGATGTTAGCCTTCTCCTGTTCAATCCTAAAACGCTTTCTTCACATCCAAAATATTACATTTAACTTAAAAATATATATATTTTGGCCCAACAAATGAAATACAAGCATTCATTTGACCATTATTATCTGTCCTTTAATGAAATAATTTACTGCTTATTTCTTGTTTGTACTTAACTGAATAAATTCACTGTCTATTTCAAGAGTGTGGACCTTGTGGATCAATACTGTCAACAACATGAGTTTGTGATTCCAGCGTGACAACTTAAAAACTTAAACTAAAAAGTGTGAGGCAAGCTGTGAGAACCTTGATGTGAATTTTGAACCCGACCCGAAACATTTTTGGAAAGTGACGTCCTGTTGTGTTTGGACAAAAAATTCAAGCTCTAATATGCATCAATTCACAGTGTAAGAGTGCTGATATATGAGGTCAGTTTTTACTTTTTATATTCTGCTATAAAATATATAATTGGCAGGAGACTAGCGGCTGGCAAAATAGCAAAAATAGACTACAATACTTCAAGACATCTCTATGATAAACGAAATGCATCACAACATTTCGTTTTCCCAAGAGTTGATAAGCTGGAACAGAAAATAAGACAAACTATGCTATTAAATCAGGCTAATCATGCTCTCTTTGTAATGAACCATGCAGTCAGTCGTTATTCTAGTTACTGAAGTCTGCAATCAGAAAAGTGCATTTTGACGTGATATGATGCAATCATACTAACAATAAATATCATATTGCCCACCCCTGCTGAAGACCATTCAACGCATGAACTACATGGACCCCAAAAACTCTCTTTATTGTGTGTAAAGACGGTACCTGTATCCATATGAATCTGTTGACGGCTGGTCAAGCAGTCTAAGTGCTTGGCGACTACAAAGCAGGTGCATGGCCCTCTAAAGATGACAGTGACACACTGCCTGATTACCCCTGTATGAGGACGCTCTCCTTTAGGGGGTGAAGGAAGGTGGGGGGGTGGGGGGGTGTTGGGGGGGTGAAGGAGCAGACCTGAGCCCACATGTGGTACGCATTTGACACTATAAACACACACAACCTCCTTGGCAAACCTCCCACCCATCAAACACTGAGCGAAGAATAACAGTGTGTAGCGCCCTGTTGCATGCAAAGCACACCCTACCTCCTCCTCTTCCCCTTCCACACCAAGTCCTTTTTATCGGAGAAATATGGCCACCATTACTGTAGGAAGTGCGCTACGATAAATACAAAGGCACTAGGAGTTGAAATGTTTATGCGCCGCGTTAGAGAACCGTAATTGGACCAGGCCCACTTCATTCCCTCCCTTGTGCTCCGACAGAAGAAAATACACAAAAGCAATTACCAGCTACTCTGCCTGGACCAGACCTATCACACACACGTACGTACACGTATAAACAGCTGCATGCACACACGCCGTGTGTTTCTGCCTCCTGTTTATCAGAGTGGGTCCGAACCAAACTAAAACAGAGTGTGTTTATGATAGCAGGGATGATTGCACAGAAAGCCTCAAGCAGTCCTTGGCAGTGTCACTGTCAGCACAGTCCTCACAGGCATACGGTAATAAGACCCCCCACTCCATTATACATATTTTCAGCATGAATTGGAGCAAAGCTATAAACTGCATATTTACAAAATATAAACTGACATCAAACACCAGCTCCAAAACTGACCCCTGACATGCTGAAGTTAAAGATCTTGAAGGAGTTTAAGTCTTTCTTTCCTTCTTCATGTTACTTGCAGCCTCAAAAATGTCTTCTTGCATTTGACCCCCCAGTACCACCCCTGTAAATACTCATGGTCCCATAAATGCATGAGTACATACAACTTTATAAAACATTTGGATCCGATGTGTAGTTCCGGAGCATTCATGATAATCAGCTTGATTTACTGATGAGCGAAAAGTCAGATGGCTGCTGGCCACGTCAGGGAACGTCTATGGCGCAAGGGCTAGCCTGGACCTCTGAAATGTCTCTGAGCTCAGATCAGCAGCCAGCTGTTTCCCTAGTTCAGTGCAGTCTCCGTCCCCTCCCTCGCATTGCAGACTGTAATGCGGCAAGCAGACACAGCGTCCGCAAAAGAAGGAAGAGTTTGGGGAAAAAAAACTGCACCCATCCTACATGCACTCAAAGAGCTGATCAGAGGAAGTCCTGTCCATCAAACTGTTACTACATCCTGATTGCCCTCCTGATGCACTCACTCAAGGTGGGTTTGACATAGCTGATGTCATCTCTGGGTGTGGATGAAGAATTTTACACTGTTTAGGTGCAGAGACTGCATGGCAACAGCAGGTCTGTGAATCAATACTCCTGATCCCTGCATGTTCCACATAGATCTGCCTGTTAAATATCTGAAATAAATCTCCTAATATCAATGTCAAACCAGTTTTAGTATGAAAGTCATCAGCTACCAGGGTATATGTGAAGTGAATGCACGATTTAGTGCAATACTGTAGGAGACTTACTCGAGATGAGTTGATTGTTTATCCTGTAGATTAAAGCACAGGGATGTGGTATCCATGCACGGTGCCGCTGGTGTGCGGGCGAGAAAATGAGAAGCAAGACGACCTCAGTAAACTGTGGATCCTGCCTTCTTGACGAGTAAATTACAGAGACTGTTTTTGCTAATGGGTGGATGTCCTCTTGACTGGAGGGAGGAACAAATCAGGGATGAAACACTGGAGGTTTGAAGCAGACTGGCCAAAAAGAGGCTGCTTGTTTCCTAGTGCACAGATACCTCGGGTACACGTCAAACCTCATTGACAGTCAGTCAGACAGAGGCTGCTAAAATATGGGTTTCAGGCCATTTTCAGCCTAAATTCCCGACACTGATGCTGAAAAAAGTCTGACTTCCTCAGATATTGGGTTTGGATACAATATATCAAAAGTGTCCTAAAATGTTTTGGAATTCATTTCTTTTGAAACTGGTCCATTTGAGGAAGTGACTAATGCCTCAGTGCTTTTAAGCAGTACTGCCCACTTCTCTTTTAGTTACAAATGGGATAAATAGACCACTGACATGGTGATTCTTGTGGGTGTAACTACAGTGAGAAGATACAGATTAATAAAGGCTTAAAGGCTCAACAGAACAGTATCCAATGTGATTTATTTCACCGTGGTATCCAGGTTGAGATAGCTAAACTAGCCCTCCCTTTGGTAAGGCCTTCAGGAATGTATTTTCTGGCCTTTTTAAACAATGTTTAGTGGCTGGTTTTCTCTTGAACTTTCTCTGAGGCAGACATTTTGCAAACCATTATGTGCGACAGAAGACCATGAAGCATAAGGTAAGACCCTTGAAAATCACCAGAATGTGAGCTGCATTTCGCGACTGTATTTGAAGGATCCTTCTTGAAACCACTTCAGTGACACAGTGGTGTAGAAATACAGCCTACCTGGACCACAGCCCAGCTTTTGGGATGCAGCTAACATGATTAAGCATCCACAAAGTGAAAAAGGAACAAACCAATCTTACTTTACAATGGGTAGGGCCAGTTTTGTGAGAGAATATATCTCCATAGGCCTTCTGGAAATCTGCACACTTAACAGTGGCGGTTCTATGCCAGGGCTCGTTACTGAGAAGTCACTCTAGAAATGCAATATACAAGAAAAAATATATATTAAAAAGTTCAGTTAAAACTTTTACAAATGTCAGATGTCCATGTTTAATCTAGAGTGGCCAGAAAATGACTGCTTACATACTACTAGAAAGCTCCAAGGGTGCTAGCAGAAATGAACTTTTTCATAGAGATGTGTTTTGTCTTGTTTTTTGACTGTTTCGAGGTTTATGGCCAAACTGGAGGCCTAGTTTTAATGGGTTGCCACTACTCTTATAATATGAGCCAAAAGCAAGTACAAGAGTGAAATAGAAAGGATCTATTTATCTGCACAATATGTAAATTACCCTGATATGGAGTAGTATCAGAGTTCCAGGTTTGTGTCAGTGGAGTGTCACTGTGAAGAATGACATCTGAGATTATAAATCAACAGTCCCCTCCAAGACTTCAGAAACCACCGGAAACCACAAGAGCCATATACTTCAGGATGGAATTCACTGAGGACAGGATCCCCGCTCCACTGTCACGCAACTGTGTTC
>JBBIGA010000002.1:21241013-21252188 GCA_037576975.1 Alestes dentex
TTTACAAGCCACAAAATTTGTGGTCTGCAGTACAATACAATTCATCCATACATATCACACCACTTTTGTGGATTGTAAAAAAGTGTCCAAATACTGAGTATTTTTGGGCCAGCATTAATAAAAATATTTATAAGTATGAACAACATTAAGACTATTTAGCCATTTGATGTTCTTTAGATCCAATTATATATGTCATGTAGGAAGTCACATAAGTCAGTCTACTGACAGTTTGCATTATGTTATAGACTTTTGTTACTCATTAGCAACGCAGGTTCAATTTAAAACTAAAGAAGCAAACTCCAAAACTATTTTCTGTGAGAGGGATATTAGGCAGGTTACATTTCTGTACTGCACAAAAAAGTGACAACGTCAAACAGTTGTGAATGGTCTGTGTTTCCAGTGGGTGACGTTATACAGTTAAAGCTAGTTTTCTCCTCTACCACAGTCCTTCCCAGTAAACATGAACACTGGCATGTAAAGTCTGTCAGTGATACTGATGGGATCCATCACAATATCCATGTAAGTGTGTGACTGCATATGAAGAGGGCATGTGATGCACATGGTAACAGAAAAATAACCCTTATACATGGCAGCACCATATCTCAGGGATTTCTTGGAGGTCACTGGACATTTTACAGATGTCAAGCAGATTGAAACTTCCCAATGACTTGTTCAGCATTTAATGTGGAATGACCCATTGTGGCACCTGCCATATCATGCCTGTGACAGCCAATTACAACCAAGAAGCGCATAACAATCGCTCTTTTTAATGTTATGTGAAATGTGAAGAATTTCTTTCAATTTCAATTTTGAGAAATACTGCTTTGTCAAATTGTCTGAAAACCCACTTCATGCAAGTCTAAAAACTTTTCAGTTATATATGCATTTTTTTCTAAATTTATGTCTCCAGGGATAGATAATGAAACTTACTCCTGGCCTCTTGGTAGATGCGTAAGGCCTCGGCATTGACCCTCACTCTTCCCATCGTGTCTGGATCAGGCTCTTCCCAGGGCACGAGCTGAGGATCAGCCCCGTGCTCCAGCAGCAGCCTCACAAAAGCCGGCTCACAGCCATGTCTGAGCACAGCATCCAGGAGACAGGAGGCCAGACCTCGGGCCAGTGCTTCACGGCTCACGGGGCCGGTGTAGTTGTAGTCTGGGTTGGCACCCGCCTCCAGGAGCAGCCGGAAGCAGTGCAGGTGGTGGTAGGCAGCGCTGATGTATAAAGGACACACCACCAGCGTGGAGAGGACGCGGGCGCTGAAGAGAGGCCTGGGGCCCAGCTGGTGGTCCACATCCACCTCAGCATTGAACCTGGGTATTTTCAAAGAACGCACTGGTCAAACTGAGGTGAAGCAGTCCAGAGCTGGGACCCTGCTGTTTGATCAGAGCTCCTATTCTTGCAGTCCACTATTAGAGCTGTTACAGAAAACGGCATCTAAAATCAGGCTTTCTCCTTCCCGAAATTCCAATTTAACCACATAGAACACAGGCAAAACAAATTTGGTGTAGTATAATGCGATTCAGAGATGAGCTTCCAATTTGACATTCTAATTGATTGATAAATACAGTGGGTAAAGAAAACAATCGTAACCTTTAAAATATTCACAAGCTGTTGTGTTGCAGCCTTAAACCCTGCCATACAAATGACATTTGTGAAGCACTTGTGATATTGTCACATGCACATAATGACCAATCTTTGCCATAAATTCCTGTAAGCCATAGGCCTCTTTGTAGCTTCTCTGACCAGCTTCTTCCCCACTCTTCCATCCAGTTTGGAGGGACGGCCTGAATCAGGAAGGGTGCTGGTAGTATCAAACACTTTCCGCTTATAGCGGAATTATAGCGTTAACTGTGCTCCTAGGGATTGATACAGCCTCCTAGGGATTGATACAGCCTCATGACATGTCTGTCCCTGAGTTATTTTGACAGAGCCTTGCCACCCATAGTTTGCTTTCAGATGCACTATTATGCACTGTAGGAATCCTGTAGGTATACCTGTTTTTAGGCTGAACTAAACAAAATTAATACAGCTGAATACAACTGAAAGCCAGTTAGCTTGGTGTGCAATGTAGAAGGTGTTACAAAAGATTTTTAAGAGGGGGTGATCCTTTATCCATCACAGTGATTCTTATTTTTTTCCTGTTGCTGTAATTTCTTTTACTTGAATGTGTTGTGTTGAGTAAATACAGCTAGAAAATATTTTTTGTGTGTATGTGTATCTTCATTCCAGGCTGCACAGTAAAGAAATGTGAATATTTGGAAGGGGTGATTCTTTTCTATACCCACTGTAAGTATACAATAGTTCAATGGAATCTGGGACTACTGCAATAGTAATGCTGTAATTTATCTCTTTCCACGCACTTTAATTCAAGAAGGGCTTGCTAATTAGCTGATTAATTCTCCTGTCAGGTCTTTTTTTTTTTTTTACATTTAACAGTCTGACTAGGTTGTTTATTGGAAGGCAGGGCTTTCAGTGCTATTCATTTTTCATCTATAAACTGTCTCCTCTTCCTTTATAAAGACTTTAAAATGAGTTGAAAACAACAGAACGGCCCAGCACTTGCCATCTTAGTGCATCATACACATAGAAATAAGTTGCTTAAGTACTGGTTTTAATCACTCTTTGTAATTTCAATATCTGACAGACACTAATCACAGACACTAAAATTTAATAATTAAATTTTGCTGTTTACTTGTGCATAATCTCAGTTACATTGGGTAGCCGTAATATAGATCACTGATTGCAGGTCAGTGATCTAGGTCATTTTCTGTTAGTCTTGTACTGCACAAAGGCACACTCACCTGATCAGCTCTTGCAGGATGTCTACCCTTCCCACTCGAGCTGCATGGTAAATGGGTGTGCTGCGGTGGTGCCTGCTACCGTTGGGGTCAGCACCAGCCTCCAGGAGGATCCGAACGCAGTCCAGGTGGCCATTTACCACAGCCACATAAAGAGCAGTCTGCCCCTTCACATCCACCAAGTCCACCTCTGCCCCCTGTCCTATGAGGAAGCCCACACAGTCTCCATGTCCAGCAGTGGCCGCGATGCGCAGAGGGGTGCAGGGTAGCCAGCCACAACACCACACTGATTTCTCATTGATCCGCCTGTAGATACAGAAGAGTGAAGATAACACAAAGAACTCTTTTAGCAAAAATACACAGGTGACATTTATGAATACAACTTGAGATGTGTCATTGTTTCTGCACAAGCTTGCTTAATGAGAGATGTACAATATATCCAGCTGCACACAAGCCTAAGGGATGTGTGTCCAAACAAGACTTTGAAAAAAAAAAAACTTATCCACGCCTTTATTTCCTGCAGGGTTGACTACGGCAACACTCTCCTCACTGGGATTCCCAAAAAAGTCCATTAGACTGCTCCAGCTCATTCAAATGCTGCTTCCAGAGTTCTAACCAAAACCAAGAAAAGAGATCACATCACTCCAACTCTCAGGTCCTTGCACTATCTCCCAGTTCGGTAAAGAATTAATTTCAAAGCACTTCTCATCATTTACAAGTCACTCAATGGTTTTGGCCCTAAATATATCTCTGGTATGTTTGATGCATTTATGCCTGGTAGGTCTCTTAGATCTGCAGGAGCTGGTCAGCTAGTGATGAAGAGCAAAAGCGAAACATGGTGAAGTGGCATTTAGCCACTGTGCTGTTCAACCAACTGCCCATCAGAACCAGATCCTAAAAGGCTGCTAATAATTGCACCATTGTCCTCTGTACTTTAAATATCCGCATTTATGTCACACTTTTAATCTTCTTTTATTGATATTCTATGTATTCTTTTACATTTTTACTTTCTGCTACATTGTGTATGATAATGGGCTGTATAAACAAACTTGACTTGACTTGGTCACCCCGCCCAATGTCAAATGTTGTCAGAGGAGAATAAAGTTCCCGTGCTGGACTGTGAAAGAGTTCGACTGAATTCTGTGGAGTGATGGTGCACCATCCAATGCCTCTGTGATAGGATTCGAATGGGACTGGTTATCCGGAACTAATCATTCAATGTCGGTATCTGACCTCACTAATACTTGTGGCTGAATACAACCAAATCCTCACAGCAATGTTCCAACATCTAGTGTGAAGCCTTCCCAGATGAATAGAGGCTGTTACTGCAACAAAAGCGCGCACACTCCTTAGCAATACCTTTAAGTTAAGCAAACGAGTGCTATGTTGGAAGAGTACTACAATTACAATGCCACAAAGCCATTAATGTCAGTCAGTGAGAGGAGGGCTGGGCTCACTGTTTGAAGCTGTCATCCTGCAGGAGACTCTTGATAGTGTCTAGGTCTCCCACATAAGCAGCGTTGTGCAGGCGCATGTCCTCACACTGCTCTAGGGGCTTGTCACAGAACTGCTCCTGCAGCCATTCCTTCAGATTACGACCTGAGACGGACAGAGGGAGGGAGAGAGAAAGAACGTGTGAAGAATATGGGCGGGTATCTTATCTGAGCCAGTAATTTTATTCCAGCCACGTCTGTCTCCATGAAGCCTTCTTCTTCAACTCTTACCACAGCAGATCAGCCGTCTCAATTTCCTTCTATCCTCTGGATCTTCCTCACTCACACCAGCTGCCTGCATGTTCCCCCTCACCACATCAATAAACCTCCTACTAGGCCTTCCTCATCTCCTCTTCCCTGCAGCTCCATCCTCAGCATCCTTCTCCCAACACACTCAGAGTCTCTCCTCAGCACACGTCCAAACCAACGCAACCTCGCCTCTCTGACTTTTCCTCCAAAAGGTCCAACTCGAGCTGTCCCTCTAATAAACTCATTCCCAATCCTGTCCATCCTCCTCACTCCCAGTGCAAATCTGAACATTTTCACCTCTGCCACCTCCAGCTCTGCTTCCTGTCTTTTCATCAGTGCCACTGTCTCCAAACTATCAAACCAAACAATACAGCTGGTCTCACTACCACCTTGTTCGCTGCCTGTCACTCCTCGCCACCCTTTCCACCACACAAATCACTCCCGCCGCTCTTGTCCACTCATTCCACTACAAAAATCATTCTCGCTGCTCTTCTCCGCTCTTTCCACCACATAGACCACTTCTGCGCTCTTCTCCACCCATTCCGCCACACAAATCACTCCTGCTGTTCTTCTTCACCCATTCCACCTCACAAATCACTTCTGGCGCTCTTCTCCACCCATTCCACCTCACAAATCACTCCTGCCGCTCTTCTCCACCCATTCGACCTCACAAATCACTCCCGACGATCTTCTCCACCTTTTCATCACACAAATCACTCCTGCCACTCTTCTCCACCAATTCCACCACACAAATCACTCCTGCCACTCTTCCCCACCCATTCCAATCTGCATGCACTCTAAAAGGCGTTTAAAAGACAATGTAATGTGAGAAGATGAATTACTGAAGACGGAGGATGAGAGTAATGTATTGATGAACCCCTGTGTTTGTGACGGGGAGTCTGTTACCTGCACTGGTGCTGCTTGTTAAGCTGGAGACGGTGACCTGAGGGTAGTTCATGTTGGGGGGCTCATCATCTACATCTCCCTCCACAACACCCCCGCCCTCAGCCATCCCTCCTCAGCCCGTCGGGCCTACAGCCTCCCAGGCGTTTCAGAGACGAGCTGAGGGAAGAGAGAAGAGCTGAACAGCTGGAAAAAGAGGGGAAAAAAGCTAGAGGAGCTAAAGGCCTGTTCTAGCGCGGCTTTCTCGGGTGGAGTTGTTCGCCGGATGTTTTGGTCCGGCCGCTCCTGTTCGACGCTCCCATTGGCTGAGAGCAGGACACACTTCCTGTCTCTTCGGGCGACAACAGCAAAACCAAAACAAACCTGTGATTTTTTATTTTTTTTTATTTTTTTAGAATTTTCAGAATATCAGACGTCTCGACCATCTTTAGCGTTTACTGTGCATTTTGACCACATATTTATTTGTGGATTTTTTTACGTCTCGATCTCTTGCTCTGTAGAAACCATGTATATTAAACGGAAAATTGGCTTTCAGCTGCTGTGCCCCCCAAAATACTTGGAAAGTAACCACTGATTAATGTCAGATTTCTTTAGATTACTTAATGAAGTGTAAAATGTAACAAATATATAAACGAAATTATGTTTGCGTCAGAGGGGAAAAACATAGGCCCAACATATAACTGACTGTAGCCTGGAGAGGCGACCCAGCAAGGGTGAATGTTCAGAGGGTGTGGAGGGGGAACAGAGGGTACAGAGGGTATAGAGGGGGATCAAAGGATATAGAAGTGGAATGCAAGGTACAGGGGGATAGGCGCATAGGGTACAGAGGCTATGGCGGTGGAACAGAGGGTATACAGGGAATGGGAGGTAACAGAGTGGACACAGAGGGTAGAGTGGGTAATGGGAGGGTATGGAGGGGAAACAAATGGCACAGAGGGGGTAATGGGAAGGTACAAAGTGGGCAACAGAGGGGGAGTGGGAGGGTACAGAGAGGCAGCAGAGGGTACGGAGGGAATGGGAGGGTATGGAGGGTGAAACGGAGGGTACAGAGGGGATGTGGGTCTGAGGGTATTGAAGGGGGCAAAGGAGGATACAGAAGCAGGAACAGAGCGTTCAGAGGAGGGAAATGGGGAGAACAGAGGTGAGCATCAAAGTCTGAGGTTGTTCTCCTAACTGTATGGGTGAGCTTGTATTCACTGACTGGATCTTAAGCTCAGGTGTGTATGAAGGCATTTTTGGATGTAAATCTGTGTATGTCTGCCAAGAAACTGCTAAAACAATGACTGCTCCACCAGTTATAATTCTGGTAGGCCTATTTAGGCTGCAGCTATAACTATAAATAACTGTCCAGCAGAGTTAAAATAGACAAAAGAAGAGACAGGAGAAGCCAGATATAACAGTCAGGTATAAGTGTATTTACTATGACTCTGATAAAATCTAGGTATAGGGTAAAACATAGAATTAAAAAAATGTTACAAGCATTTGGATATCCGTGTTCCTTTCTGTTTTATGTCCATGTTCATGAGGAAGCAAAAGTAGAGTTTGGGTCAGTGCCTGTTCCAGAGTGAGTCCAGTGGTCAGGGGCAACGCTCAGCCTTCTGTTTATCTGTGGTAGGTGACTTGAGTCTGTCATTGTTGGAAGTTTATTTCAGAGAGCCACAGAGGCATGCCTTATTGCTGCCTGACGACAGCTGAACCGTGGACACTGGGCTGTAGGCTCTAAAAATAAACAGGCAGTCGGAAGGCCCCATGTGTCACTCAGAATGGACTGGTGCATGGGGAGCTAGAACACCCAGCTTTCTAAACACAGGCTACCCTGCAGTGGAAAAAAGAACACATTGGTCATCTACTTTCCTCATTCCGTCTAATGCTCCTTTGACTCTCTCCAGGCCCATTTATATTGTTGAGGTTTAAGGATTTCACAGCTAATTTGTACTACATTTTTACTCCCTCTCCACCAATTTAAAATACAGACTATCTGAGATTAATGGTACTTTCATTTAAAAATAGATGTGGATGCATCATTAATGAGATCAACACTATTTTCTAGGGTAAGCTTGCCCCTTTTGGATACTGATGGATGGGGTTTGTCCATGCTGATGGTGAAACAGAGATGTTTTTCTCCATTTCTTCTTCCCTGCCAAAACAGTATCTCTTCACACACCAGAAACAAGCCTCAGAGAGGGGTCTGCTCTTTCTGCTATGTATGCAAGGCAAGGGCAAAACAAAAGGCCTCAGCAGCCTAAGCAGTCCAGTCAGCCTTAATCCCAGTGTTCGCTCAGAACTCACACAGCAGCCTCTTAGCCAGGTGCCTAGGGTTTCAAGGGCCTCAAAAAGCTGAAATGACCTGTTCAACCCATTGTCAATTAATCTTGGAGAGATATGGATGTGTGTGTGTGTGTGTGTAAAGTCTTGTGCAGCTGTGTCAAGTATTGCCAAAACAACAAAATCAGGCCTCATGTTAGCCTCTATTATAAGCTCTTAAAGTATTAAAAGTGTTTTTGTTATGTCAAATTGGACTGGTCTTCAAAGGCTGGGTGTAGCCAAGCGTGTGACTGCGTTGTGCCAGACGCCACCAGGACTTCACATGAACTCGTCAAAAACACAAACTCCACACATTCATCACTTCCCTGTAACACGGTCCAAAATAATCATTAAAATGCCACACTAATGTTTACCTCACATCTGCCAAACAGCAAACTTTCACAACACCACTTCACTTTTCTTCACTGCTTCCATGAAAAAAAGGCATGTGCAAGTATTTTACTTAAATGTAGCCATTTATTTTACTCCACTACAAAATTTATAGTATTTGTGAACTATGATACAAACAAAATATACATAATATACAGCAAGGACAATATAGATGTAGTAAAAATAGCTTAGTGTAAATGGTCCACTCTTAAACCAAAATGGGAAATGCTTCGCATTCAGTGTCTTATGAAAGTTTATGAAATGTATGAAAAATGAAATTCTTTTTTTTTTTGGTGCTTAATAACTAACTGTACTTGCTGTAGTTCATGCTATAATATAGCTGATAATACTGATATTAAATATTGATATGCAATTAAGTAATATATTCACATTTCATGTATGGTTTAAGGTTGAGCTCTTGGAACATATCAGTCTTGAAAAAGTTTGACTTTTTTGCCCCCGTCCATGTGGTGCAACTCATTACATTGGAGTGGGACATACGAAGATCAGTAAAACCTACAAAATCTGTTGTGCATGACCAGCTAAATCTTGAGAAAGGATCTTTGGGTGATCACAATGACATCTACTCAACCTGCAGCTGGGCTGTCCTAAAAACAGTAATATAAAGTAGTGTAAGAAAATTGCCCCCCCCTTACGTTTAATGTTGACTGCCTACGTGGTAACAGGTAAAAACACAACCAACACAGTACCCTTTAAACAAATAAAATCAGTGACATTATAAACTTCTTTGTACTGCACCACAACAGGCCTTACTTGTTCCGCCTCACATGCTAAAATGTACTCTTTCCACATCAGTACAGGCATTTTCAGTCACAGTCTCATTGATCAAAGTGCAGTGGTGCTTTACTAGTGCATCTCCTGCTTTTGGCATGCATAACTTTCAGCTAACATCATGGGTTGGTTTTCCAAACAGATTAAAGTCAAACCCACACCAAACAGAGAGTCTGGTGAAGAACCCTTATGGTATGACTTAGGCCAAAACTACATGTGACCTCTGTCCAGAAAACAGGCCCGTATTGCGTAAGACAAGCTTTGGAGAGCTACTGAGACACAGTACACTTAAAAAGCAATAAAAAAGTAATGTGACATATTGCCATGAACTTCTCTTTCTGAAACACAAACAATAAGTGTACCTAAGGCATTAATTCAGCCAACAAAACCAATTTCTATTAAGTCTTTTTTATAGAGAAGATGGAGAAGACTGTACAAACTGTACAAACCCCAGTACAAACGATATTACATGTCAATGTAACTAACCAACCAACCAATCTCTCAAGCAAATGAAGTGTGCAAATCAACTGTGGAAGGGGGTCAACATGTGCTTTTTCCCTATAAAATCCCAGTGAACCCAATCAAACATACCAGACTAAAAGTCTGACTGAAGGCACCTTAAAACCCTAAGGGAGAATGTGAAGAGAGCAACTTTACTGTATTAGTATCTTCCAGGTTTCACTTTTCCATTCAAAGTGCAAATCAGACAACCATCACCAGAGAGCTATTGCGAGACCGAATGAGACAGCTCTCCTGTGTGGACAGTGCTTAACGTTCTATTTTAGGTATTGCCTTTGTTCATGTTTGTGAGGAGAAGTTGATGCTGGACACCATCTTATGGATCTTTTCCTCGTTCTTGAGGATGTTGGCCTTGATGGCACAAATCTTGTCCTGTTGGTCTTTGATGAGTTGCTCCAATTCAGTCAGTTCAGCCTTCAGTGGCTCCACAGCACTGTCCGTGATTCTGAATAAGACACACAACAAAACCTGCATTTATGTCCAAGTGGAGTTTAGAAACAGGGAGCTTAACCAAAGAAACCTAGGCTTTAAGGTTTAACAAATGAGCTGTTCATTTAGACAGGGTGAGTCTGATGGTTGACTTGAGTACACACATTACACAAGTGGTAATAATCATGACTGAATATAATAAGGCAGTGAAGTGAAACTTTTGTCACACATTATCACACCACAGCACAGCAGAGCACACAGTGTGAACAATGTGAAATTCTTCTCTGCATTTAACCCAAGTGAAGCAGTGGGCAGCCAGCGATGCAGCACCCGAGGAGCAGTGTGCGGGGAAGGTACCTTGCTCAAGGTACCTCTGTGGTGCCACTGAAAGTATCTGGATTCAAACCCATGACCTTTGGATCGTAGGGGCAATTCACTAACCACCAGGCCACCAGCTGCCTCCTTGTAGTGCTAAATAAGATTGCCCCTTTTGTCACATGAGGACTGAAATGAAAATCAGTGCATAGGCATGCAGCTCTCTGCAAGGGCCTAGGAACTATTCTGTAACAACTACAAACTAATATGTAAGGAATGCAGTTATGTGAGTGAGGAATTTGAATTTGGACTTACTTATAGGTCTACTTTAACGGTTTAAGCACAATATGAGTGAATGTGAAAAGTTAAAACAGCATTTTTGTGCACTCATTTGGATTAAAGACATGAGCCAAACATACATAAGTACTGGGGTCATTTTTTGTGTTTTTTTTCTTTTGGAACAGTAATTTTTGGACTTATTCCAACACTCATTCTCTACCTCATTTGTGTGTATGTGTATGGGTGTTTGGGCACATTACCTCTGCTCCTGCAGCAGTGCGTGTGCGTGCTCTTTGTTTTCCCGTCTCCAGGTCTGCAGCTCGTTCTGCATGGAGTCCATATCCTCCTGGATATAGTCCATGATCTTGCCCAGAGGCAGGGCACTGCGGCACACGGTCTGAATGGACGAGCGCAGGCGCTCAATCTCCCTGGCCACCAGCTCCTGTTCCTTCTTACGAGCCGCCTCCAACACTGGCGTCCGATCCTGAAACACAGCAGCACGTGGGTTAGAGTGAGGGGAAGAGAAACAGAACCACAGGCAGAGAGAGGTCAGTACAAGGCCCGCTGAAGTTGCCCTGCGATGACAGACTAGCAGCAGGAAGAGTCTCTCACATTTTTTTTAGACTCTCTCTCTCACTCTCACACACACACACACACACACACACACACACACACACACACACACACACACACACACACAC
>JBBIGA010000002.1:21252558-21266921 GCA_037576975.1 Alestes dentex
ACACACACACACACACACACACACACACACACACACACACACACACACACACACACACACACACACACACACCTCACAGAAGGGAGCACTTCAAGTGAATTATACAAACGAGGTCAGAAGAACTCAATACCTACCAGCAATGTATTAAAAAAAGAACAAGTCTGCATTTAGTGGTTTAGCATTCCAAGGCTACAAATGTTTAGGATTTCAGGGCAGGAATTATACAAACCTAGCAATGTATATAAAGATCAAACCCAAAGGGCCATGGGATCCATAATATGAGGGCCTCCTCTGTATGGTATGTGGTTGGGGGGGTCTTGCTCTGCCCCAGTCACCCCTCCGCCTGGCACACACACACACCAGTCATATATGTTTACTCAGCTGGAGCCACAGGCTGTGTGTGGCACTAGGCCAAACAAGCCTCACTCTCACAGCCTGCCCACACACACACTCATCTCATACGCACCATGGTCTGCAACACATGACTTTAGACCAAGTTTATTTAAGTAACGGAGTACGGCAGTGAAGTTATTTTACAACAGTATTCAGTAACAAGTACTTCACTTTTACTTCTTTTAAGTTGAACCCTTGAGCCGATTTCCATCATTCTGGCCACAAACAGTAACAACCACCTTTATGGCACTGAATCAAACTGAACCTAAATGAATAAACAGCATCATCCTCAGTAAGAAAAACACACAAGTGTCAAATATACCCTCTGCCTTCTGAGGAACACGTGGACACATTACCAGCATATGAAGTGTTTTTATTAAAGACTGGTCTCTAATCATGTTATGAAAATAGGTTTTTTGTTACAGTTTTGAAAAACGTGCTAATTGTGGACTGATGCTTCAAAACCTAATTACCTTCCTTTTGGAAGTTCATAAAATGTCTGAAAACAAAGGCCCACTTTTTTTTGGTCAGTATGTTAGACTGAAATGTCTGCTGGACATCAGCAAGGTGGGTGGCTCTGCTAGCCCCTTAAAAAAAGCCCCGCTAGACAAACACTGGCCAGTGCGTTCAGCCCACTTTTGGTGAAGCACGGAGGCCGGGCAGGATTCGGTCTGTTTGTCGCCCTTTCGCACAAAAATGCAACAGAAGAAGAAGAAGAAGAAAAGCAGTGCTTTCTGTCTCTGTGGACATAAATCAATCGTTTATAGAGGCCCTGTCGGGCTCTACAAGCCCAGCGCGCTCTTATTCTCCCCCTTCTCTGCTTGGACCCAAGAAAAATATTTGTTTTGAGCGAGTCAGTTGAGGGCAGGTTTTCCCATTAGCTCAGACAGTGACGGAAGCAGGTCGACAGTACCGACGCAGTGGGCCTACTGCAGGTGGTTTCTGGAGACAGTGGGTGCTGCTAACCTCTCACCAGGACAAGGCACCCAGAAAACCAGCCGCAGAACCAGATAAAACCTCAGTCCTCAGTGGATTTAAGCCTCCAGTTGCAAGCCTAATTTGCTTAATGAGGAAATGCACATAAACTGCATGATTTATGGAGTACCAATGACTAACGAAGGAACAGGAGAGTTATGGAGCTCTTCAAAGAGCATTTTGACAAGAAAAATGGCTCCACTGCATGAAACCTCGCGAAGTTTTACAAACCTCACAGGGGTATTAAATGAAGGAAGCATCCACCTCGGTGGATAAAATAATGAATCCAAAACCATGACATCATCTACAAAACCATGACATATGGTGATGAATGAGCCTGGACCACTGAACGTCAACAAATTGCAAAATCATGAATAATTTGTTCTGACTTTTTGACCAGAGATGTATGATGTGCTATGAAGTCACCTTTCATTCACACAAACAGTACAGTACCATAACAAATTGACACGATCCCAACCACTTATAATGCATGGGCCTACCAATATTAGACTTCCTATTACAATCTTGCACAGGGAGCCGCTATACCGGGCTATGCTTCTGTTGTTTTTGTTTCTCTTGCTGGTGTGAGGCTTCATGGTGGGTCTGTGGGCTTCTGAGGGGAAAGATTAATTGAGCACTGCTCAGGGGTTTCCTCCATTAGGGAAACACGGGCCCCATCCAGCTACATCATAAAAATAGCAGCATTGCAGTGGGCTGAGGAGAGGAAAGGACAGAGAGTCCTGAGCACAGGATGCAGTGGGGTCAGCTTGTCCCCATGGGGGCCACTGCCCTGACCCAACCAGAAGAACCACCACAGTGGCTCACAGACAAATCTATTGTGTACTCACAAGTCCCTCGACTCTTGAGAATAGCAGTGGGACAATCAAGCATTAACAGTAATGGTTAATACCCACATTACTAACTAATGGATGACTCCAATGACACTTCATTCGAAGTTCCACCGCTGCACTTATATTGTCAGCAGTCTCTTCTGAATGGCAACACACTTCCAGGAATGCAGGGGAGTCATTTCCTATATGTTTTCACGAAAAGGTAGGTGTTTATGAGGACACAGGCCAGAAGAGATGACTATTTATTTTCCTGCCTATCCTACAGAGAATACGCTGGTCTTTCTCCTGTGCAGTGCTCACTCAACAGCCATCCATTTGTGTGCCACAGAGTTTATTTATACGTTGCAAACCTTCATCAGGACTAATTTGATGGTGTAAAAAAGCGAGAAAAAAATGCTTATGAAAACGCAGCTGCTATGAGGGGCCAATTCTGTCTAAATAAGAAGAAAGCCTACATAAAGTATTTTATAATAATATACATGCGTTCTTGTGGGTCATGAAAGAGGTCAGTTCTAAAATACACAGTGCATTCCTCAGTCACACGGGCTGTGCTGAGATACGCGTACCTCAGCTGAGACCTGATATTAACGTACTTTCAATTAAGTGATATGAGCAAGTTAAACAGAAAGGAATTACACACTAGGATTTAGAAACTGAAGAAACACACATTTATGTAAAAAGCAAACTAAAACAGTAAAACATTATACACCATGCAAAAAGAATCACTGGCTTTTTGCCTATTGTCCTCCCACTGCTAATAAAAAGATACTGGTTACAAAGCTCTGTCTGGGTAGTTTAGTGTTCAGACAAATCTTTTTGTTGCTTTTTTTGTTTGTTTTTGTGTTTGTAGCATTTTTTTTTTATAAATTTGAGAGAAGTGTGATATTTACAAAGTGCCATTCCAAAAAAAAAACAAAAAAAAAAAACAAAAAAACTCAGCAACATTGGATGTGAGAAACTGATGAATGAGGTATACACTGCCAAACTTTTAGAAACTGAGAAAAGGGGCATACTTGTAGAATGAGTTATAAGTGCTGTAACTCTATACCTGCCGGGGGGGATAAGGAAGCTCAATATTTACATTTTTAACCCTCGATGTACACCAAGATTACAGGAGAGCGCCGGCTTTATTAGGCTGAACCCTCACCCCTTTCAAGTCAGGAAGGAAGTCATTGCAGCTTGTTTTTCCATCCAGCTGACTAGGCAAAGGGAGCACAGCACACTAGTTAACCTGCAGCCCTGTTTAGAGTGCGCAGTGGCCTGAAAGCCTGCACCCCGCTCATGGCCAATGTTAATGGCAGGGCAGTTGGAGAACTGATGAGGCAGCATTAAGTGAATTAGGTGAGTGCTCTGTGTGCTGCTCGAATTCCACCCTAGAGTCGGCCTGTGTCTGATGAGGGAAATCTAATTTGATTATTTGGGAATGGAGGGAAATCCAGACTGATTATTTTGAAATGAAGAACACAGAGAGAGGAAGGGGCTGCATGTCTGTGGGCCAGGGGTTAGCAGGGTGTGAGTACCCACAGGAATGCCTCAAAAATGGCACACACTGTGACAAATGTCTTTTTTTTACTGTCCCTTTTCAACAAAATAAGAGAAATAAATGCACATATTCAGTGTTATGAATTGTGAATAAGGTTTTACACAAATACCAATTTTGACATGAACATGTGAGATCACAAAAAGGAGATAAAACGTGGGAAATGTGTCCCCAAACTTTGGTTAGGTAGTGTGTGTGTGTGTGTGTGTATATAAAGTGTGGAGAAGTGTGTAATGTGTCTATTTGTCACACATGAAAACACTGCAGCACATGGTGTGAACAGATTGAAATTGTTCTCTGTATTTAACCCATTCACCAAGTTGATGACACAGTGCCCAGGGAGCAGTGTGTGGGGAGGGTACTTTGCTCAAGGGTACCACAGTGGTGCCACAGACGGTCCTGGGGTTCAAACCCACAGTTTTTGTATTACAAGGGCCACTAACAAACCACCAGGGCACCACCCATGTTTGTGTGTGCATGCCCAAGTGTGTCATTAGGGCAGCACTGAAGAACTAAGCATCAGGGAAGCACAGAAAGCTCAGGACAGTGAAACACACACAGAGTAGCAGACTATGAAACACAATGACAAGCGTGTCAGCGCACGTGGCTAAGGTCAAGCTGAGGCTGGGAGTCAGGGGCTTTCTGCATGAGCTGCACCACCAAATACTGCATCCATCAGACCAGCAGCCAGACTCCAACAGATGGGAGCGGAGTACACGCTCCAGAAAGGTGGACCACCCAGCACAGCACAGGGTACAGACAAGAGCACCTCAAAACTGAATCACTGTCTAAATATTGACAATGGGAGCGCTCCCTGGCTCACAAAAAGGCAGTGAAAGGACTGGAGAACACTCGACAATGCACCACATTTGAATGGAAATCATACTCCAGTGGTTCTGAAAAATATATCTACTATAAAATATGGAAGGGCCAGTTTATTGTTGCTACATGGGAAGAGAGAAAAGAAAACTACATTTATTGCCTGCTTGTGCCTTGGTGGAAGACTAGAACACATGTCCTTGAAACGTTGTTTTTTGTGGAATGGATTTTTATTGATCTTTGAAAAAGAGAAATGCTTTGCTTGTTATTGAACTTTGGCCAGTGATAAATCGAGAACATATTGGTGCTATTAATTCAAATCTATTTTCCATTGATAGATATCCACAATGTCGCAGTCATGAGGGACAACACAGATTTAGGAGTGGAAACAAAAAAGGGGCAATAAATCTGTTCTAAAACAAATCTTCATAAACTAGCTTTTAAGACACGCTTTAACTTTTAAGCATTCTAAGCTAATATCCTGAGATTACAGTTTATCTAAATAAACAGCTCACATTAATCACACTCAAAGGGTGAAATATCTTAAAATGGTCATCAGTTGAATCACAGTGTTTTGTTGCTAAAGTTTCACTGAAAAATACTTCAGTGGGTCTGAGACCACAATTATCCTGCTCCAGTCCATTTGCAAAGCTGCTTTCTTTAATAAGTGGGTGACTATGCGGCTGAGGCTTTCAAATTAAAAACAGCAAAAATCACATCCCTAAGGTATCGTATTTACTGAACGCAACACTGACTGTCCCAGTGAGCAGATTTGGAAATGCACTTACTCACATTAGTGGAATGCTATTATTTAAAAAAAAGGCCTTACTGTGTTAATAGACTGACATAGCACTGCCCTCTAGTGAAGAATGATAATAACAGCACAGAGCTCCTCTGTTAAATTCCATACCTGATCTTTTGACTTTAGAGGCGAGGGTGATGACTCAAAGTCCTTCTTGGTTTCTAGAATTTTTTTCACAAGCCCACCTACAATGAAAGAAAAACACAAAATGAAGTGATCTCAGAAACTCCTGTTATTCATATTCATTATTCACCCTTATTAATTGTGTAGCTCATAGCTTTCACATGGTTCTTTCCACTCACCATGCTTCTCATCACCTTGTAGTTCAATTGATGGCTCCTATGTGAAAACGTTACTCAGTAAGAGCAAGTCAGAATGTGATATACAGGACAAATATCATTATTCATAAAATCTCAAGAATCTCTTTCCTCACTAGAGAAGTCAAAAATAACTCCACACAAGTACTTGTCTATTTCTATTGAAAAGAACAAGGCACTCACCACCTCCAGCTCAGGCATGTCAGGTGGAGGTGGAACTGCCTCCACCACAAACTGCCCATCTTCATCCTCCTCATCCTCAGAGAGCATCTTGCCCTCCATTATGACAGCAGAGGGAAGCTTGGCACTTCCCAGCCTGAAGAATGACACAAAGTTTTTTCACATACGAAAATACTCCCTCTTTTAGACTACTTTTGTTTTGGAAGCATAAAAGAACAGTTTAAGCAAAATGTAAACATGAGTAATAAACCCTAAGGGTCTTCAATTTGAATGGCCATACCCACACCACTAAGAGCACAGTACAGGAGAGGTAGGAATACAGCATTTAGTAATCCTTCACCAACCAAGTGCTTCATACCTGAACTTTAGTGCATTTTATTTACGAATAAAGACATTATCTTTGGTGGTCATTTTTACATCAAATGTATAGTATACTGTGGGCGAAATCAGAAAAACAATGAAGACACATTAAAGTGGTTATTAATTCACTGTATGACTAATTCTCGCATTCAAAGATTTATCCTTAGGAGCAGAATCATTTTCTAATCCTCTGAGTGCTTTTGGTGCCAGGGTTGCTATTCTGTTGTTCTGCCATTACTACAGGCAAAAAGCAACACTGCAAGTGTGAAAATACATAAAAAGTACTCACCTCTCCACTGACGCTCCATCAGTGTAGCTCTCCTGCCTCTTCACTCGAGGAGGGGCTGGTCTGGCGCTGCTAGGCCGTGGTATTCTCCTGCTGCTGATCAAGAAAGTATGACATCATTATTACACCTATTTGTAAAACTCTGACCCACAATGAAGTTAGTTTTATCTCTTTTTTTCTAAGTGTGTTTGTGGGTAGGTTGGTGATATACAGCCAAACAACAGAGATAAACAAGTGTCAGGAGACCAAGGGCAATTTTCTGTGAAACTGAACTGTGAAATGAAAGCCAGTAAGACACGCTGCTTTGAACTGCAGTCTGGCAGTGCTTTGCAGTGAAAGCAAAAGATTGCTATCGATGGATTACACTGCCAGGCAGACTAAGAAACCTGTAACACAGAGCAGCCAAAAGCATTACTATCTCTCTCACACAAACAAAACAGTTCATTATCTCATATTGTTTCTTTGCTGTGACTGAGGTGAAATCAACCAAACAGACTGTCTGAAAAGTCTGAAAACAACACAGATATAGATAGCGTCATGAAAAGAAAGACAGAAAGAGAAAAAATATTAGCTTGCCTGTGGGATGTACTGGATGGCACAATGTCTGATGCATCTCCATTTTCAAGGTGGACTTGTTTATCTACTGAGGGGTTATCTCCCACTGAAACAGATGAACAGTTTTGACAACTTACACTGGAAAAAAAATTATGCTTTTTGTTTATGTCATGCTTAATCCAATATTCGTTTAGCTCCAGGCACAGTCTGCAGACTGTAGTGTCTTCTTCATAACAACATTCACTAAAAACAAGTCTTCCATTTGATGAGACTCATCAGCACAAAAAAAAAAAAACACTCTTGACAGAGGCTACTTGACCACTTCCAGTTTTTTCAGCTCAGGGAAACTAGAGTGCTCCACAATAAAAAGCTACGCAGTGCATTAATATAACATGCGGTCCTCAGTGTGTAAAATGCACCTCTCCAGAACAGAAAAAGGGAATCTCTGTCCTCAAAAACATGTACAGTGTGAACATCTGTGTGCAGCTACAGTTCAGTAAAACTGTCAGTATCAGTATCTAATTACTACTACAGTTTTAAGGACACAGTACTATAAAAAAAATAAATAAATCCAATTTAGACACAGTACAGAAATGCAGATATACACAGATAGACTCTTTTGAATCACTCATTTGCTGAAGCCAATTAAAAATACTAAATATTTCAATGTTTTTAAATGCTGAGTGAAAAAGTGCAGTATAAAATTAAAGGCCTGTATTATTAAGACATCTTATAATCAACTTATAACATTTTAACTTAAAACCAAAATTCAAATAAAAGTAGGAGTAGAATAGTACTGGTAGAAGGCTACTATACTGGGAGTAGTGTACTCTTACCTCCATCACTGTCTGATTCATCTGAGAAAGAGACAGAGAGCGAGAGAGTGACTAATGATAGTTTCATAAATTTATAATGAACTCTACAATTCTTAGAGTATAATATATTACTTCTGGTGTAGTGCACATGTCTGTCTGGAATGGTTTACGTTGTGTAAGACTGGATTACCTGGGGCTCCTGCTTTGGGCCAGCGTCGCTGTCCCTTGGCAGAGGAAGGCCTGGGTATTCTGGCAGGACTCTCAGGCTGGACACAGAGACAGGAAGAGTTACTCACTGCATCAGGAAGCCAAGAACACTTTCACACCAAATGATCTACGAACTCCTACCTATCACAAATGACATTGCATGTCTGTGTGATTTAAAATAACACTTGGAATACTGTGATTGTTTATATTTACATGTCTGTCTGGATTTCAGAATCAGATTCAGAAAACTTTTTTGATCCCAGAGGAAATTTTTATGCAACAACTGGACAGACACAGTGACACAGACAAGAACAATCTATCCAGAAAGTACTCAGAAAACAAAACGTGGGCAGTAAGACAGGTGGACATAAATACTTTAGATAAATTAATAAAATTACTGCTGTAACAGTTGACTAGTTAACACAAATAGTGGTTTGAAGTTGCACTCTATACCCAGTCCATTACTGCATGTAGCAGTGACATATGTAGTGATATTGCACTTGATAATACTATTGTATAATTATAGAATGTGTGATACTGCATTTTCTACCTGCAGCGAAGACACTAAATGCATCCTGACCAGATAATCACACAAATAAATCTGCTGTAATTACCTGATTCTGTGAAGCCTCTGTTAGCTATAGGAAAAAAAAAAACGTTTAATACAGAGAAGTTTAGACTTAAAACAAAGTCTATCATAAGTAGAAAATCTGCACTGCACTTGCCCCAAAAAATGACACAAGCATAACACAGTAATTAAAGGCGATCTTCTACATATGGAGAAACCATTGCATAACCCACATAATATGATAAACTGCTAAAAAGTAACAGCCTGCTTTTCTATAGGCTGCCCAAAGCTTCAGAAGACAACTGAGGTGCCTTGTCAGAATTTCCCTTAAGCACCTGTTTAGAATGACAGGTTACGTAAGTGTGCTCACTAAAGAAGCAAAAAAGGACACAGAAAAGAACAGCCAAATAAAGCACATTAATTTGATGTCCTTCACTTGCAAAGTGAAAGGAAAAAAAAACTGTTGGTCTCCACATCCCCATGCATAAACAATCTACCAGCACTACTGGGATCTATTCACACCTGCACCATATTCATGAGAAACATATGAAACATGTTGTGAAATAGCAAGCTAAGCAGCCGCTCTAACATAAAAGAGCAAATGCTAATGTACCTTTTCTTGTTCATCTCTTTCAATCTTGAGGATTAGAGACAAAGAAATAATTACAGAAGTGCCAGATATTCCAGTTAAGATCCCCCCCCCGAAATGGGTTTAAGAAACAGCTGGCATAAGTTAACACTTAATCAAAATTGCCTTGTGGTTAAAAAGAGACTGAATTAAAAAGTATGCATGGTATGACAGTATTTCAATACAGGTATTTCACCTGTCCACACCAAGAAAAGAGGAGAAACTCACCTCCACTGGCTCAGTTTTGTGGTTTTTACTGGGCTCTTCCGGTTGGGGCTTTTGCCTGTTGAGTTCCTCAGTTGCTCGCGCCTATAGAAATACAGTATGACAAGAAAAAACATGTAGATGAGCCACATAGGGGTGTAAAAATACACAAATTTTCATGATATTGATAGTTTTAGAGTCACTATGTGTTACATTTTCAACAAAGAAACACAACAAGGGTCAATAGTTTTGGTGTTGGTAATTTTGGTTTGCTTTTGGGTAGGGTTGGATACTGAAAACCGGTGCCAATATGGCACCGGTACCTATATAACCGGTATGTACCGGACCGAAACAGAACGCAAATTTCGGTGCCTCATTTCGGTGCCAATTAACCCTTTAAGCTCCAAAGTCGTAGAATTGCGACAAGACGTCATCATGAATATAATAGACTGTAGTTACAAATATAATGTAATATAGCATTTGTATTCCCTACCACTAGTTAGCAGACATGTAGTACTTAGATTTAAGACCAAAATTACGTCATCTTCCTTTTCAAAGTTTCGATTAAATAGCAGTGGAAACGAGCCTCGTGTCATCGGTGCGGAGGCAGTCAAAGGACATTACGAGCGACATATCTCCGCGGAGCAAGCACCGATCCCCGTCAGACTTCACAGTTAGATAGGGCTCGGTGAGACCTTTCAAACGACCCCTTAATATCCCCCGGCGATCAGGAGTTATTAACCAAAAACCGTTCGCCTCCCCCCGCTGTCCCATTATTTTTTTCCCATTATTTTTGTCCACCACGGACCTTCCGGGCAGCATAGCTCCGTTGTGCAAGCATCCATACCAACCCGATCTCACGGGCTCCAACCCGATCTCACGACTTTTCGTGCAGCCATCACGAAATAAAATATAATCAAAATACGTGCTCCGATCACAATTAAGGGCTTTTTTTCGTGCTAGGACAACGCTATTAAAAAGACGCACACAACTGTGTTTAAAATCATTCAAAAAGTAATCTGCTGGTTTCTGAGACAATAAAAATAGGCCTGGAACGTATGTTAAACAAAATATGTAAAATAAATAATAAAAATCACAATTTATATCCTAGTACAAATCCAAATACTGGTCCAAATTGCTAAGCCCTCCTTAAAAAAGTGCACACACAGTAGAAAATAAATGCAGGATTAGGACAAAGAGAGAATCCATGTGACATTATGGAAGCAAATTTAGTTATAATACACATAATACTGCAATCATATTGTGAACAGTTATTAAAGGAAAGGAATGTCAGTGATTAAAAATATTTATAATGACACATGCCAGATATGTCAAAAGTTTTTGGAGCAGAAAATCTAATGGTAGATGAACAGTATGTACAGCCTTACAATCCCCATATTAATACGCGTTTCTGGACACGTCTACAAGCCAAGAGGCATCCATTTAAGGCAGTTTAAACAGATTACCAACCTTTTTATCGGCTTTCTCCTTCGGTCTCTCCTCTGTCTCTTTTTGGCGCTCTCGTTGTCCTTCCCTTTCCCGATCTCTGTCTCGGTCCCTTCGCTTGTCCCTCTCTCTCTCTTTGTGAGAATCTCGCTCTTTGTTTTTTTCTCTCTCCTTGTTTCTGTCTCGGTCTTTGTCCCGATCCCTTTCTCTGTCCCGGTCCTTCTGGATGTCCCGATCCTTCTCTTTGTCTCGGTCCCGCTCTCTATCTCTGGCCTTGTCTTTTTCCCGATCGCGGCTCTTGTCTTTTTCCCGATCTCTGTCCTTCGTCCTGTCTCTCTCACGGCCCTTCTCCGACCTCTCTCCATCTCTGTGTCGGTCTTTCTCGCCCCTCTTGCTCTCTATGTCCTTGGAATGGTCAGGAACTTTCTGCTCTCTGCTTAAGCTGCTCTCTTTAATCTCTCTCTTCTCCTGCAGAATGACAACACAATCAACAAATCTGTATCACCATAATCATCAGTGCAGGATGGCAACAGTGCAAAAGAAGTACACCTACTCAGTGCTCCCAAGCGTTTTTGTTTTTAAAATAATTCTCCTCATCATATGCAGTGGTGAGTCTACTATAAAACTCAACGAAGGCAGGGTAGGCAGGTCATAATTGTGAAATTTCAATAAGTTATAATAACAATAAGCGAGAGCCCAAAATGAGCTAAAGCAACTGAAAAACAACTTTCCTTTGTTGCTATTGATACCTGGCAGCTAATGTTAGGTTGTACTGACATGACGACAGACTAACTACTGTCATCATGCAATCACAGCAACATGGAATCATATGTTAAGTACAAAGTGTACATTTGTCTTAAAAGGGCAGAAATATAAGAAAACATATAAACATTAGTATTAGCTGGTTACCAAATTAACTAACACCAATGAGCCATTTTTGTTTTGTAATGCCCAAAGCTCTCTGTACATGTATGCATAGTTCATCCACCCAAGGAATTAATTGCATTCACAATCTGTTTGTTGTGATGTAAACACATGATAATAATAATAATTGCAATCAGCTCAAATAATTGCTATTAGATGATTATGTAGGAATTGTGACAGACTTAAGGTACAAATTAGTACAACAATTACACAAAAAATCCAGCTTGGGCCTGTTGTTGAGGACAGTGAACAGATTCATCAGACCAACATTATGCCACATAATGTTTGTATGATATTCCCTCTGAGCTGACTGTTTTTCACACTATTTGTTATGCCTGATCGCTGAACCAATATGTGTTCAGTCTGCTGTTTTCAAGACTATCACGTGATAGCTGTACAAGTTTCACTACTGTAAAATAAGATCTCTGTGCCACTGGAAGCATCTAACTCTCTGTCTGTGCAGTTCTAAGTGTGTCTGTAAGCATGGCTGACCTCTCTGTCTGAATGGCGCTCTCGGCCTTCTCTGTTCTCCTTGCCCTCAGACCTTGAGGAACTGGTCTTCGGCTTCAGATCCAGTTTGTCTCCAGACAGGACACGTCTCACAGCTTCATCGCTGGAGAGCTGCACCAGGGACAGACAGTTCAAATTTAATTTTCATATCAGACACCATTCACTAATGGAATACGCAAAATAAACAACCAAAGCTGATTTTACTGATGCATGATAGAGGAGAATTTTACAATTATTTTACGATCAATAAAGCATCTTAGTTGTTAGAGAAAACAACACAATCCTTTTCAATCTGGAAGCATGTGCAGAGAATAAAATAAGATAAATGGTGAACAAAATAAATATCCAAAGCATACAGAGTAACTAAATATGAAATGTTTTGCCACAGCATATGTATGCTGGGGTTGGTTAATTAGAGAAGCATCACTTGGCTCCCTTGATAAAGCCCACTTTCCTTGCCCTCCTGAAAGCTCAAGAGACCAATTACAGTCGAGATAAACAATAATCTAGCCAAGACTTCAGATACGAGCACCATTCCCACGACTAATAGCCCAGCAATATACGGTTACAGTTCTACTGCGAATGACTGGTGTTTTCAATCACTTTGATCTTTCAGTGGCTTTTACAGAGGGCTGACCTTGTTGATGCAGCATCTTGCAATGGCTTGGAGCAGCTCATTGGTCTTCTCTGGTTCGTGTCCAGCAACTATCCGTGGAGGCTTGGCAGCCATGGGCTCCCCACTCACCAGCATCACTACATCAATGGCCTTCTGGAGGAATGCTATCTTTGAGTCTTTATCCTACAGGGCAAAGAGATATATATATCTGTAAAAACACATTACCACTGAGATATTAGTGGTATATTGGCTTATTTGACATATTTGTGCCACTAACATCACTGTTATTAAAGCATAACACATGAATCAGATTCTTCAATTCTGCACTCATTGCACTTAATTATCCTGAGTTTAATTTAAATGCCAGATGGATTATAACACGGTGACATTGTCCATGCTCTCATAATGAGCCAATTAAAATTCAGCCAATTGGTAATGAGTTTCCAGATACACATCATAGACAACAGACAATATTAATCATAATTAATTATTTCGTACCATATGTGGTAGAGCTCATAGTTCAATAGCATTTGATTTGGTCTGACATTTCATCTTAGGTAAATATCTAAAGCAAAATCGCCTTTTAGGTCTGTCAAGTTTTATCAAAGCATTGACCCTTTCATTGAAACCTGGCCAGTTCACTCTCAGACAGAAGCTCTTCAGACTCATGTGGGTATAGAGAGAGCGAGAGCATCCATTATGTATGCTGTAGCATCAAAGTACTCGGCTACTTCTACACTCCACAGTTGTCTGAAAAGGGATCGGGTGTGAACGTTTTAGTTCATGTCCTTTATCTCTCTTTTTTTCCCAGTTCCCTCATAGAGTGTTACTGAGAGCCTGTGTTTCCCTTACAGGTCACAGTGATAGTGATCTGTGTTCTACTAGTTAGTGGTTTTCAGCTTGCAAACCTGGAAACTGGCTTTTAACACCTCCTACCTGATTGAGTCATCGACCCTTGGCATGCTCATTAAATTGAGAAAGTCTTGAGTTACACTTGGGCAGCTTACCAACTTGAACACTTAAACAGAACACAAAGATGCTGCAGCTACAGTGCAGGCTGCAATTCCAGAATGCCAAAGATCCAATCAGGAATTCACAAAACTGTCCTTTCTCAGTCTGAGGAACACACAATTTGGGCAGTATAATATTGTGCTTACACTTCTACATGTTTTGATTGTGATACATTAGTAAAACACTGGAGACAGATGATTCGCTGTGGCGACCCCTGAAGGGTAAAGCCGAAAGAGAAAAACGAAGACATTAGTAAATACTTATAAGTATATATCCCTAAAATGTATGTGTGTGTGTGTGTGTGTGTGTGTGTGTGTGTGTGTGTGTGTGTGTGTGTGTGTGTGTGTGTGTGTGTG
>JBBIGA010000002.1:21267021-21279141 GCA_037576975.1 Alestes dentex
CAAAGCCATCTGCTATCTTGACAACGTACATTTCTGCCGGAAAAAAGAACGATGCGCTCGCACAAAATAGCAAAGATAGGTTGCGCAAGTCGCGAAAGCACGGTGCGCCGTGTGCATTATCGGGCCCAGAGTGTTTATTGATGACTGGAGTTTTGATGACTGGAGCTGCACGGCAGTGGGCGCTGTTGTCTCACGGCGACAAGGTTCTAGGTTCATTTCACAAAGGGCTCTTTCTGTGTGTACTTTACATGTTATCTTGTCTGCATTGCATTGGAGATGCTAACCTGCTCCTTGGTGTGACTGTGTGTCTGCGATGGAGCCTGGACCCTGGTCTAGTTATCAGAAGGAAAGATGACGACTACTGTGCCTTATGATTCACACCAAACAGTATCAGTGATAGCATTCAGAATTTCAAAACTGGTTAGATGAGCAGTGAGTGTTTTTTTTATTAATATTGCTCATTATATGTACTAAAAAGAATAAATACAAATAACAGTATACAATAAATAGTGATTTCTATGTTCAGTACATGAATGTGTTACTTGTGGAAATGCAGTATTACTTGTAGTTTCCATAAAAAAACTGGTTTGACTGCATCAGTACTAAAATCAGGAGCTGTTGATGGAATTTCACAAATCCAAGCAATGTCTGGAGGCATCAAGGAGAAATCTGGAAACGAACTTATGTACACCTCACCTGCTCACAAAATATCAACTACTTTTTTACAAACTTATACAAATCTTGATACTTTTACTGCTTTTGTGTTTGCTTGCATTTACTCTTTACTATTAATGGTAACCTTGCTAGCAGAAAAAACATTATCACACACTGATGGCTTTAAAATAGATGACTTTTGCACAGAACTGTATGACGTATAATATCCTTAGAATAATGATCATATAAAACGTTGATGTTAAAACATAAACTATTAAGCCCTTGGTGAAAGCCTCTGTCTGCCGTCGTTCTATGATGTACACCACTGTCCTCCAGCCTCGCTCTCTTGCTAGCCAGGGTCAGCACGTAATGGAGCGGAGCGGCTCGGTCAATCCTCTGCTGCCGTACTGAATTAATGCTACATGCCTGGTTACGGCTATGACTGACACCCGCCCCTGAGAACAGCCCCATTAGTACCTCATGAGATTCTCTCACAACGCAGGGCCTGGGGTCAGTTTTGAGGTCACACACTCTCAGAAGAGAGCTCATACTTTATGCATTGCAGCTTCACTTATCTATGTGCACATCAGAATTTGAAAGAACTGCTCTGGAACTGCCTGTATCTTGCAGGAGACATCTTTTACGTCTTTTTAAAGCTCCAAATGGCCTTAAAACACCTCCGTAACCTCACAGAATGTCTGTCTGTTTATGTTCCATCATGTAATTTTAGATCTGCAAGTTATTGGCCTTTTTGCAAACCCCCCTCACACATTAAGTAAAGTTGTGAGAGGTCTTGCTGCTGGGGGACAAAATTCCAACAATTATTATGCAGCCTTATTTGTTAGTCAAAATATAATAAAATATTTTGTCATAAAAAGACAGGATAGGTAAAGTGGCACTTGGCAGACGCCTTTATCGCCTTTAGCGATTTACAGTCATTAGTTACAGAGACAGTCCCCCTGGAGCAGCTGAGGGTTAAGTATCTTGTTCAAGGACACAATGGTGGAAAGTGGGGGTTGAACCTGCAACATTGTGGTCATAGAGTTCACAGGCAAGCCACTACCAGAGGTGGACAGTAACGAAGTACATTTATTTGAGTACTGTACTTAAGTACAGTTTTTGAGTATCTGTACTTCACGTGAGTAGTCTTTTTTTGGGAAACTTAAAACTTTCTCTTCACTACATTTGAAAGATAAAACGTACTTTTCACTTCACTACATTTCTATCAAGGTTCTCGTTACTCGTTACCTTCAGTTCTGAAAGTGGGTGTTATTGTCTCACTTTTCTAAAATGTGATTGTTTTTTTTAGCAGATGACAGCCTATCAGAAATTACCGTGGGTTACATCACATCTGTACGCTGTAACACTGCAACGCCAGCATTTCTTAAACACGGTCAATCAATGGCGGGAGAATGGACGGAGACAGAGACAGAGACGACAACTCTTCATGCCCGCATCCATGGCCATATTTGGAGTCGATGTTTAAGTTTTTGGAAAAGATAAAAAATTCTTATAGTTTTAAGTGTGTGCCATGTTTGCCAAAAACAAACTATATTACAGCATACAAAAACTTGCCGTCTAATCTACTGAAGCATAATGAGGTATGTAAATGGTTTATTAGTGTCACAAGGTGAGGTGAACGCAAACGTACCCGAACAGGATTTTCGCCTGTGTAGCGTGAAGGATGAGCCCAAGTGCAGACAGAAGCAAGAGGGCTGGTTGAATCATGCACTTTGATCTGCAAACGCTCCCACTGGAATCAGTGTTAACAATCATGCACACAGCGATAGTTTGGTGAGTACTCACGTTACCAGGAACAGACGACAGCGATGGCGAAGTTGCAAGACTCAATATCTGAGCAACATGAATCAACCTATTTCCTGTGACCTGTGTGCGTTACGTGACTAGTGCATGTGACAGTAACCCCCCCCCCCCAGGACCATCACCAGACGGACCCGGCTGGGAGGATACCCGACGACGGTAGTCCTGCATGAGGGATGGATCCAAGATGAGCTGCCCAGGCACCCAAGATTGTTCCTCCGCGCCGTAGCCCTTCCAGTCTACAAGATAACAAGGGCTTGAAGTGAGAGGAGAGAAACACTGGGTGAACCCGAAGGGAGGCAGGCAGCTGGAGCCAGAAGGTGACAGGGTTTGTCGTATGAGTGATCCGGTAAGGTCCAATGAAGTGGGGGGAGAGCTTCTTGGACTCAGTGTGAAGGTGAAGATGGCGAGTGGACAGCCAGACCCTGTCACCAACATGGAACAACTGTCCCGGGGGGTGATGCTGTTGGACGTAGCGTTGATTGGGTCTTCGTATGGCATCTCGGGCCTGATGCCAGAGCCGTCAGCACCTGCGGACCACCTATTGGGCACATGGGACATGAAGCTCGGGTTTGAACATCGGAGGTTGAAACCCATAGCATATCTCAAAAGGACTGAGGCCTGTGGTGGAGAACTTGGCTGTGAAGAGATTGAAGAGCTCCTGTACTAGGCTGGTTAGAAGTCTTTGCCCTGGCATACACCGCGCAGGCTTGCACAAACTCTTGTACGTCTTTAGCCATCTGAGGCTACCAGAAAGCTTGTTGGAGGAGAGAGGGAGAGAGTTGAGTTCCTGGATGGCTGGCGATAGTGGATGAATGAGCCCACTGAAGGGCTTCAGTGCGGATGGTTGAAGAGACAAACAGGCGTCCAGGTGGTGTTTCTGCCAGATTGGGCTCCAAGGTCTGCCCCTAGCGGACTCAATCTTCCAAATCCCACCAGAGAGGCGAAACAACGATCTCAGGTCTAAGAACAGGCGCGGAATCCATCCAGAGACTCTTCAACTGATGTTGAAGGGAGAGAGCATCGGCCGTGTTCTTTGAACCCGGACAGTAGGAGATGGTGAATTGAAACTGTTCAAAAAACCGAGCCCACCATGCCTGTCGGGGATTGAGTTATTTTGCCTGCTGGATGCTGATTAAGTTTTGATGGACAATGAACAGGTCACCGCTGCCCTGGAGCCAGTGACGCCATTCCTCCAGAGCCCACTTGATGGCCAACATCTCACGGTCCCCTACCCCAGATCGCTGCTGAGTGGAATTAAATTTTCTGGAGAAGAAACTGCACGGATGCAGTTTCTGATCTGGACGTCGTTGGGAGAGAACAGCTCCTATGCCCACATCGGAGGCATCCACTTCCACAACGAATGGCTTGGCATAGTCCAAGTGCAGAAGGATGGGTGCTGAAGTGAATAACTGACAGAGGCGATGAAAGGCGTGAATGGCTTCTGAAATGAGTTTGAATAATGTCCTCCTGGGTTTGGTGAGGGCAGTAAGAGGTGCTGCGACCAAACTGAAGCCCCAGATGAAACGTTTATAGAAGTTTGCAAACCCCAGAAAGTGCTGGAGCTACTTCAGCGAATTGGGTAGAGGCCAATTACATACAGCTTCCAGCTTCTGGGGGTCCATAGCCACTCCCTTTGGGGATATAACAAATCCCAGGAAAGTGGTGGAGCGCTGGTGGTAGGCGCATTTTTCCAACTTACAGAACAGTCGGTGGGCCAGAAACCTCTTTAACACTGCCCGGACATGCTGGGTATGTTCTTCTTCATGCTGCGTATGTTCTTCTTCGGTCCTGGAATAAATCAAGATGTCATCAAGATAAACAAAGGTCCAGCATCCCGGCATGTCACAAAGGACACCAATGATAAAGTGCTGAAATGCAGCTGGACTATTGCACAAGCCGAAAGGCATAACTAGGATCATCAGGTGACCAGAAAGGAGATTTGTTCATGGTGTTGATCCATTGTGAAATGCAGGGGAAGTGTTCGGTAAGTGATGGGACTATGATACAGGGGTTGACCGTCAATGGCTGTTATTTAATCGGGTATTGGGATAATGCCTCAAGACTCACACCCAGCTTAACAGCAAAAGAATGGTCAATAAAGTTGCCAGCCGCCCCCGAATCAACGAAAGTGGTGACACTGACCCGTTTGTGGCTGAACTGGATGTGAGCTTGGACAGTGAATCGGCAAATGGTCAGCATCATGGAGGTGGAAATGAACATGCCAGTCCCTCCCCTATTCACCTGGTTTTACCGTTTCCCGGACGGATCGGGCAAATAGCGCGGTGGTGATCAGGGGAGGCGCAATAGGCACACAGACCTTCGCGATAACACCTAGCCTTCTCTGCCAAGTCCAAGGAGGCACGCCTTAACTACATGGGTTCCCCCCCAGCTCTGGAGTGGGAATCTGATGGAGGTGGAGTCTCAGATGGATTGAATGTAAGTGGCCAAGCGCTCGCCGAGGGCGGAGCCCAAGATACAGGCTTCGGTCGATGAATAATCGATCGACTCGCATACAGAACTGAATCAGACCTTCCAGAGTCATGGGAATATGACGACCCATGAGCTGATCTTTGATACGTGATAAAAGTCCTTAAAAATAGGCTGTTCAGAGCACAGAGTCCCCCCAACCAGCTTGGACTGCAAGATTTCGGAACTCCGCAGTGTACCGGCTCACCAAGCGGTCTCCCTGTTTTAAATGGAAGAGGCGAGTGGTGACCTCCACCTCACTGTCAGGGTGTTGGAAAACAGCCTTGAGTTGGCAAACAAACTTTTCATAGGAGAAGCAAGCCTAGTTATTGGTTCTCAGGACTGCTGTAGCCCACTCCGCTGTCTGCCCAGTTAGAAGGGATGAGAGAAGCGTAATCCTGCTTTGGTCTGATGGATACCTATCGGGTTGGAACCAGAACACAAGATTCAGGTTAGTGACACATACATCGCATTTCCCATCAATCCCATTCCATTTTCCAGGTAGTTACATCTTGGGAAATTGGTGAGGTGGTCTAGATGAAGGTGAAACGGCTGGGGGTGGAGGCGCTGGCGCCTCGACAGTACAACCATTTGGGTTTACTGCAGAAGTGATCCACCACTTCTCCTTGCAGCGTACCAATCTCAATCCCTTGTCGATTAACCAGGTCTACCAATGCAGCCCAGTCTGCTGGGCTCACTACAACTGCCTCAGACATTCTGTCACAAGGTGAGGTGAACACGAACGTACCTGAGCAGGAGTTTCACCCGTGTAGCGTGAAGGATGAGCCCAAGCGCAGACAGAAGTGAGAGGACTGGTTGAATCACGCACTTTGATCTGCAAACGCTCTAACAAGAGTAAAAATTCCCACCAGAATCAGCGTTAACAAGCATGCACACAGCGATAATGTAGTGATTGCTCTCACAAGAGTAAAGATTCCCACCGGAATCAGCGTTAACAATCATGCCCACGGCGATAGCGTGTGCAGCGTTACCAGGAACAGACGACAGGGGTGGCAAAGTTGCAAGACTCAATGTCTGAGCAACGTGAATCAACCTATTTCCTGTTTATATACCTTGTGATGCGCTCATTTCCTGTTACCCGATATGACACACTGTGATTGTGTTCCCACTGCTTATTTTGTTCATTTACATTTCTGTATTTGGTAATATCAACTTTGTAGCTCATGTGACCTTGCATAATTAAATAGCAACTATTAAGCCATATAATTTGTGTTAAGAGTAGATGAAGAGTAAAATTAGCTGTCATTTAACTGGTGACTGTGCTTGTACATTAGCACTATCTTAAAAAGGCACCAGTAACATTCTACCTTATTCCTTATGCTCCATCTTCTTCAAGCATGTTAGATGCATTAGGTATTTTAAGTGTGGTGGCAATAAATCAACAATGCAGTGAAATACGTACTTTTAATACTTGAGTCTTTTTGGAAGCAAGTACTTCAGTTCTTTAACTGAAGTGAAATTTGACTGCATGACTTTCCCTTGTAATGGAGTAACATTTGACTAGTGGTATCTGTACTTTCACTTAAGTAATGAAGTTAGGTACTTTGTCCGCCTCTGGCTACTACTCTGTAGTCTACAGTTAAAGTTAAAACCTGGATACAATTTTTTATTCGTGCCTTCACACACACATGCAAATTAATTAATTTACACAGTTGTTCACTTTCCCCAGATGCAGCTGATCAACCAGTAGATGTTTGGAGTCCAGATTTTGCTCCTTCAGTTTAGAACTGGAGCTCAATAGTCAATAGTGGCCAAAACGTTTTTAGTAAATACATCCCCAAAACTCAATCCACTCAAACTTTATTAAGCTTCATTGAGACAGTTCAGACTTCTGGATGCGGTTTGGCACATAGTATGACATACTGCGATCAATAAAACTGAACATCATAACAACGATCTGCAATTTTAGTCTACACCGAATCTGAAAATGACTGAACTTTGACCAGATACCTCAGCATTCACAATTGTTTCTTTACAAGTTTCTCTGCATTCCTACTGCTAAGGTGATCTGCAAAAACAGGTTCTGTTACCTAATAAAACGCTGCCCACACACATTTTATCACTTGCAATAAGTCATATTGTGAACCACAATGACAAGTGTGCACCACCTCAATGAAGAGCTGATTTGGGCAGGCTGAAAAAAAGTTTTGAGGGTGTATTTACATAACGTATTTGGGTGACTGTTGACTTCCAGTGTTTGTAGTGACAGCCTTGCGGCTCCAGTTTTAAACTAAAGAAGTGAAATTTGGTCTCCAAACATGTCTTGGCTGATCGAGTTTGTTTATCTTGTGCAATAACAAAACATTAGACTACATTCAAAACTGAATGCATTTGCATTTATACAACTTTAATTAAAGTCTTCACAGATGTGCATGAAACAGAAAGCACACGGTAGAACACGTACTGATTACTGGACCTGAATGAGAGCGAGGGGACAGATGGGATTGGTATTTGCTCTCTGGAGCAACTTCAATAGCGTGCTCTGAAAAACACAAATCATGTTGATCAGCAAATGGGTCCTAGAGGAATGTGTTTTGCAGTATTCATTTCAAATTCAATTTGAACAAGATGGCAAATAGGACATTAAATTGTCAGAGAAAATCTGTGAATAAAAGATGCCTGGTCCAAGTGTTTCCTTAATGTATATTTTCAGAGAAGCTCTCTCCTGCTCCGTTTTCGAGCAAAACACTTCTCCATTTTTTGAGGCATGTGTGCTTTTAACCAGAGAGACAAACAGGTACAGCACAGAGAAAGGCCTCTAGTGAACATGCAGTCCTCAGAAACAGCCTCAGATTGAATCAGAAGCAAGGCAAAAGCCATATTTTCATATTCACTAAAAGTCAATCTGTTAGAAAGACATGCACACACTCACAAACACACACACAAGCAGTGGATTCAATCATTCAGACTCGAAGCCAGGGACGTTTTCATGTCCTGGCGATATGAGCATTCTTTATCCCTGAAGGGCACATCACACTGTGTTTACAGTGTATTACACATTAGTCATTTGTTCTGGTTGTACTGAGCAATTTTGTGTATCTGCAATAGTTCTGAATATCAGTGCTGCTACAGACTATAACTCACATTTAACAGTTCCCTCCGATCAATCTTCTCCATTTTTTTTATTACGTGAAGGAACTCTGAAGGACAGCGAGAGGGAACAGGGTGTTGCATATAATTGGGTAAAATAGTTTAAGAGCTCTACTGTTACACAAGGCTGACTTTATGCAAAGCACTGCCTATTAATCATGGAACAAAATGACATCTTGGGAAGAATGCACACTATATTGTCTATAGGAGGACTACTTTTTGCCCTTTTTTGCTGTTTCTTCAAAAACAAAATGCAGCTTTCTTGACTGACAAATTCCCTGTGATTAAATTTGACTCTGAGTCAACTGCCAGGTCCTGCCATCACCAGCATCTGAAAGGAGGCCCTGTTTATAAAGGCAGCTTGAATGTCAAAATGGCAAGCTAATGTGTCTGAGTGCACGAAATGTGGCATTTCTTACCTGTAGATAGAAAGGGGGGGGGATAACCTGAGGCGCCGCTGTGTCAGCCACTCATTTGAGAGTCAGAGTTTCTTTTTTGCACCGAGAGATCTTTGACAAGGACACAGGCCCATTAGCTGCCATTCCAGCCCCGCTCAGACAATTTAGATATTCAAATATCCCCCGCTTGGCGGAAACTGTTTGCAATGAGGAGCTGAATTGGTAATATGTTGTTAATCTTTTTCTCTCTGCAGTCTTTTCTCACCGCACCGTCTCCAGCGTTCCGACGCTGTCTCTTCCTCAGACGCCGTGGCCTGAAAGAAGAAGGGCAGATGTGCCATTGAAACAGGAAGGTCAAAATGCAAATTCACTCTCATTCTTCCCTCACACACTTCCTCGTGAATAGAGAAATAATTTATTTTTTTAATTATTCTGTCATCGTCAAAGAAATCCCTATCAAAAGTGTTTGGCACCCAGGAAAGCCTGAGCCCTAAGATAAATGTTGTTCATTTCTTTGACAATGTCTCACTTTACACCTCTCACCTCCCTTTCTTCCCACCTTCTATTGTAATTATAATAGAGTGATCTGCTCAGAAGTGGGGGTAGACAGAACTAAGTTCAGAAAATGAAAGAGCATTAGAAATAAAAGAGGCAGGACATATTAAGGATTGCATAACTATTCATTCTACTTGTAGACCAACCAATTAAAAATAGTAGTCAATGACTTGTGATTACAATCAACAACAACAAAAAAACACTGGTGGAAATAATCTGGTTGCTTGATATCTGCTAGCAACTACTGGCAGTTGTTGCATTTTGAGGTAGATATGCACTACAAAACATTTTTGTTCTGTTACTATTAAGTAGTCAGTCTCAGTCTCAGACTCTGCACACAGATATACATGCTACACCACACATCAGAATCTTGCTGAACTTTAACCATTCTGTAACTAGCTTTTTATCTCTGTATTCATGCCACAGTAGTCAGTTTTTAAAACTGAACACATCCTTGGATACTTGCCAACTGGTGCACTTTACTCCATGAGTGTTTCCTGATGCTGAGGACTTGTCTCGCTGAAACAACGGCTTATGTTTTGTCTTTTTGGATGTCAGTCATAGAACAGCTTCTCATGTAGTATTTTCAGGCTCATAAAGTACTTTGCATATTGTTAGTTGACTAGATGAGTAGTCAGTGCACACATGCTGGATAAGCCTACTTGTATCTGCTGGATAAATCCAATATGCTAACCGTAGATGCTATGGAATGCTAACCATAACACAATGCTCTCCATTTGGAGTGGTCACTTTAGCATTTGAGGCATAAGCAGAAGCATGCATGGTGCTAAGGCCCCTACCAGTTGTGATGGATACCAAAAATGTTCTTGCACGTTCTGCCCTGGTCAAAAGGAACATACAGGGAATTGTCTCCAAGGCTCAGTTGAGGGCCCAAAAGCGCAAAACATCTTTACTGAACCAGCCCTTATGATAGAAGCATGGAAAGTGGGGCCAAATTACAGGACAACTAAAGTGAGTATAAACAAATGTGCTCCAAGGAACATTCTTAACAAATCCAAAGGTATTATTACTTTATTTATTTAAAAACAAACAGGCAAAGAAAGAATCTGATGTAGCCAAGCTCTTTTTAATTTCTGTTTCTACCTCTATGATTGCTGTCCATTGTTTGAAATCAGTACTGTGATTAATGAATTAGGCACAGGTGACAGGTTGGCGGTTAAAAGTGTCTTTGCTGTGTGCTGAATGAGCTGAAGGTGATGCTCTCAGGCTGATGTGATATGCTTGGCTTCCTAGCTTGTTTGATTTTGTGCGGCTCCTCTTTGTTGAGAGAGCCGGCAGATGTGGCATCAGTGTAGGACGCAGAGCCAAGGTCACCGGGATTCCACGCTAATAAATAGCGTGGAGAGGGAGCAGGCTGTGCGGTGGGTCTGCCGCATGATTCGCCACATACATCAACTCCACTGAGCAGAAAATTGAAATGGAAATCGGAGCCTTGAATGAGCGCGGATCCCATTGTCCCCGGGACATGGACTTTCATGATTTATGATTTCTTTTAGGGCTGCTGGTGCCCACTCGCCACTTCATTTTATGCGTGTGCCGGACAGGTGAGTTCAAGTGAAACTTTGAATAGGAGTGTGATTTTGGATCCCTAGATAGGAATATGATGACTCTTCAGGTAGACTGGGTGGCCCTCACAGGGCACAGAAGATTAATAAAGTAGAAGATATTGCTCTCTTTGCAGAGAAAATCCATAGTTGTGATGATTAGAAAAGTGATGAGCACTACAATCCTAGAAAGGTGAGGAAAAGCAATAAAGAGGAAAGTAATAGATGTGCATTCACATCTATTTTACTGAAAAATAAATGTATACAAAAGTAACACTGAATAATGAAGCAAAATTCAATATGAGATTGATTTTAGAATCCCAAGCTACATTTTATATACCATGCTGAAATTCTGACGTGTGCATACATTTCCAAAGAATCCACATTCTTAAAGCATCAATATACATCCAATGGTTTGTGGACACAGCTCTTTGCAAATAGCCTCTAGTCCTCTTGGAAGGCTTTACACTACATGTTAAAACATTGCTGTGAGAATTTGATTGCATTCAGTCATGAGAGCATAAGTTAGGTCAGATATTGATGGTGACTGATCAGTTCTGGGTCACTAATACTTGGCATTGAGGACAGTCGCTTTAGACTGATGTGCAGCTGAACCAGAGTGTTTCATTCTTTTGCCAATGCATTTCTATGGAGATTGCACACCTTAAAATACTGTAGTAGCAGAGCTGATAATTAGAAAATGGGTCTGGTTACTTTTGTACATATATACACTACATAGACGAAAGTATTGGAACACACCTCTTAATTATTGAATTCAGGCAGGCCCTTACTACATTTTAATGTTTCAGCACACCAAGACATTTCAGACAAGACCATGCCTCCAATGTTGTGGACACAGTTTGGGGAAGAACCTTTTCTATTCCAGCATGACAGCTCCAGTGCACAAAGCAAGGTCCATAAAGACATGACCGGATGAGTTCACTGTGGAGGAACTTGACCGGCCTGCACAGAGCCCTGACCTCAACCCCATCCAACACCTTTGGGATGAACTGGAACAGAGATAGTGAGCCAGGCCTTCTCGTCCAACATCAGTGCCTGACCTGATGATGGGGGGAGGGGGGGGACGACTCCATATTAAAGTCTATGTATTTAAATGTAGTGTCATTACATTCCCTTTTGGTGTAAAGGTCAGGCATCTCAATACTTTTGTCCATAAAGTGTACAGTGTATTGCATTTCATCGAATTGCAAAGCACCTTATTTTATTTATTTATTTATTTTGTTATCTTATTATTTGCTGCTAACTTTCTATGATTTTTTTCCCTGTGATATATAACGGGTTGCTGTTTTCAGTGACAGCAAAGTGACAGTTTGCACTAACGTGAGATTGTGTCCCATCCACCTCCATCAACAGCATCTATAGCCAAGGAGATGGCACAACAGTGTGAATGATCTCTGGCATTAAACTGTCAGTCAGTGAAGTGGCAAAGGAAAAACAGTCGCCGTCATGTTTCAGAGTCAGATTTCAGAGTCATATTTCAACAATCATTAACAATTGAACATTTGATGGAATTTCAATAAATTATT
>JBBIGA010000002.1:21295159-21307476 GCA_037576975.1 Alestes dentex
ACACACACACACACACACACACACACACACACACACACAAACACACACACAAACACACACACAAACACACACACACAAACACACACACAAACACACACACAAGATGGTGTGGTTCAGGAAAAGTAATTATTTTGTGATCAATAAGATGAAAAGCATCCCATGCATCAGGCTCAGACATTTCAGACATTTCAAAGACCTGAAGAACAAAAACAGCATGATCGCTCTGGACTAAACTTCATGCACAAGCTGATCTTTTGAAGTCAATATTCACTGACAATACTTCTAGGAAAATAAAGTTAGAAGAGTTGCACAAGTGGTTGGAGTGGTTATGAAGTCCTGCAGCACTGCAGATGGGCTGAGTGAGGCGTCAGCAGCTGGGATGATTTACAGCACTCTGTGTAAAGTGATGTAAGCCCTTCTCAGAATCTCTAAAGCGGAAAAGGTTAATTGTCCACCCCATTATCTGTCTACCTGCAGAACTGGAGGAGGCAGAGCACGGGGAGGACAAAACGGAAGAGAAATTAAGTAAGAACAGAAAATCAAGTGAAGTGCTGACAGCACCATTCAGGCCCATCCAAAACTTTACTCCTCATTTGCTCTCCAGGACATACTCTAACTTTTAATGTTCACTCTAAACCTGTTTTTTTCTGGTTATTGATGACCAGTCCTGTGAACGTCTAGGAGGCAAACAAGCTTTGGAGCAGGGTCACCACATTTCTGTTTAAAATTCAGACGTGCCCCTTTACTTAAGAAAAGTTAATCGAGTGGTTTGTGTTTGCACAGCAGTGCTGTTACATCCCAAACTCCCATTACACACTTTATCAAATCGAGACTTTGGCTAGAAGCTATGAAAACTCCTGGGAACCTGATGTAACATGCTGAAACAGAGTGCGGAATGAGGTGTGTGGAGTGCGTATGATCACATCTAAAAGAGATGACCTTATAATAACGTTGTTAAGGTGATGTACCCTACAGATGTTAAGCAAATACCACTTCAAAAGGAGCTCGGTGAGAAACTGGGCAGGGATTCTAAAATGCCATTCAAGACTTTAAACAGAGGAGACCCTGCTATTTTAAAAGAGATGAAATGTTTCATGCTATGCTCGTATTGTTAATAAAGAGAAAGAGAGACGTTGTTGTCGTTGTTGCTGCTGTTGTAACCTTTTGTAGCACTTTTTCTATTCTTTTCCACTGTACAGTTATGCTAATAAAATAAAGTTACACTATATGTCTCTTTACACTAGATGATTTAACATTTCAGTGAGGATTTGACTGCATTTAGCATTAGGTCAGGTGCCGATGTTGGATGATTAGCTCTTACCCATCTTTAAGGTAGGAGATGGAGCTCCACCAGTCCGGAAGCTGACTATTAGGGGAATTTATACCCTTCTAGTCAAGCCAAGACACTGGGCATGGTGATCTTAGGCTCGAGTGCAGCTGCTCCAGAGCATCTTATTCAACTGGTTATGCTTTTCTATAGAGTTTATACAAGATGCGTGCAGTTTAAATGCTGCACTACAGCTTATAGGTGCTGTCTTAAGAACAGATTTAGATTCTTTAGATCTACACAAACAAGGTTTCTAATAACTACACTGTGATTTGGCCCTGGCATGCAGGGAGAATGTTGGAGGTGTTTTCCTCACCACTGAGAAGGGGCCGGTTGAGGGTGAACTGCTGAGGCAGGTCCTCGATGTCTGCAATGCGTTGGTACATGGCCCGAGAGAGATGATCAGCGTGGTACAGGCTGCCCAGTATGATGCTGGAGAAGTAGATGGGCTCAGTGAAGTAACTCATCAGTGAACCCTGGATCCCCACAACGTTCCACCTGTACCACACACACACACACACACACACACACACACACAAACATGAGCAGTGTGAGAGACAAAGACATACATAAACATGTCAAGAGCTGCTGTATTAGAAGGCTTTTGCTTTGCCTGAAGCTTTTTCTGTGTTGTTTGATGTAATGCACTTGTGTCTCCTCTCATGGGCTCGTATTAGAGTTACTATGTAAAGAAGATGAGCAGGTCGGAGGACACAACACAATTATGGAAAACACCACACATCGCATATTTTCAGGAACGGCTACAACATGGTATAATCTTTATGGTGTTATGGGAAATGTGTTAAATCAAAATATGGCCTGAAGATGGAAAAAGAAATCTCTACCAAGCAGTCTGGGCTCCGACGCTTTTTTTGTTTTTTTTTGTTGCTGGCACGGGGTTCAAGATGAACTGATTCATTAGTACCATTCTTCCGTTCCCCCTCAATTTTGGACATTCACAAGTCCCAGACTGCCCCAGCGGTTGTCCACCCTTCTGTGGCGCACAATCAAAGGGCCTAATCAACTCCGCCTCCACTCCCCCAAACAACACCTGCTGCACAGCAACTCCGGCAACGCACACTCAAGTGATTGGAGCTCTTCTGTTCGGCGCCGCCAATCAGCTCCTTCAAACGCTGGAATGACTCAGAGCCTCCACTACAGCTATTGTTAATGTGGCGACTTTATTAAGCAAGAACAGGAAGGCCTAGGTAAAAGCCTTCTTTCTGCTGTTTCTTGCCTTTTAAGGCCTTCCATTAATCAAAAAGAAAGCTAAAAAGTGAATTACAGATGAGCTAGTAGCTAGTGACTTTTTAACTAAAAAAGCCAGTAGGGCAGTGAATAATTCAGTGAGATGAGGTGGGTGGAAAACTTTATCTGGAGAAAGAAGAGAGAGAGCTTGAAGGAAGAGATGGAGTCATGGTGTGCAGGGAAGGCTTTTTTCCTTCCCTTAAAATCCTCCTTCACTGTGAAACCCAGGACTTTCCATTCCGCTACAGCGAACTACCCTGCTGACACAATCCGGTCAAAACCAGGGCAGCTGTAGGGCACAGAGCGGTCAGAGTCCAGAGAAAGTACAGCAGCATACAGCTGGACGAAGCTACATGAGAAGGCTGCGTAGTAAAGGGTGATGTACATGTCCCACTAGTGGAGTGTTACATATATCTGTGTGTGAAGGTTTTTATCATCAGAGGTAGTGCTGTCACTATTGATTGCATTAATAATTGAGTAATCCAATTATTTCAATAATTAGTAAAGTAACTGGACAGTAACATGTAAACAACATGCAAATCCCCTAAATTATGTACCAAATACTTTATAAGAAATAACACTGTGTCATTTCATGAGCTTGTTATAGCATTTTATATATATAGCATTTTTATACAGGGGCTGGATGACTACTGATATTTGCTAGCCAAAAAAGTAAAAAACAAGTCTAGTTGCTACCAAAACAAATTTCTTAGCATCAGTGAAAAGTATTTTTAATGTCTAGTAGCAGATGTTTTGATGTGTGAGGTCATCCAGGTTACTCTCATACACTCAGTTCATAAAGTTACACAAATCTCCTGATGTACACTGCTCAGTAAAACGAAGCTTCTAATATTTCAGAAGCTTCCCTTTCATGGCTGTCCATGTTGCTGTGCAGCACTTTTAGTCCAGTGGGAAACAAATGACTGTGATTCAGCCTAAATATTACTAGCAAGTATGTCATTTTTGATTTGTTGGACAAAAAAAAAAAAAAAAAAAAAAAAAAAAATATCACACTATCCTAGTTTTAAAAATTATTTAGGAATTTAGCTGAAATTCACAATGAGATATCCATGCATGTTTTTGACCAGTACATCATGTGATATTTCTTCGATGATACTCTGTGACTGGTTGGTTTGCTGTTGTGAAATAGTGAAATAGTGCTTTCCTGTTAAACCAATCAGTTCTTGAAATCCAGTCAAAGTCTGGTTCAAGAGACTCTGTTTCAGTGCAGTTCTGCACAGCTTACAGTGGAATTGGCTGGATCTTGTGCAGTATTTTCAAACTAGTAAAGTACTTAGTGTTTGAATGGTTTCCACATCAAGTTACTACTTGACAATAAAATGTAATAACTGTTATATAGCAGTTACTGTAGAAACCTTCAATTTGTACATAATCTTAGCAGCAGTATGGTAATTTTTATAACAATCTGTTGATTTTCCATTTACCATTAAAACTGCAGCAAGTCGATTAACTGAGAATGCAAATTTTAAATTGAATTAAATATTTATTCTGGGGCAGTTGATTTAATACACATAATCATAATATTATCAGTATTATAGGGACCCTGGAGAATTGTTAAAAGACTACCACTGTGATTGTGACTCCCAGTCATGGTTTTTTCTTTTGAAAAATGTGAACGTGCCGCAAAAAGACCATTAGCGACATAATACTGAATAGATACTGATAAATTACACACATTCTGTGTTTTTTTTTTTTAAAAAGGTGATGCACTGTCACACTGAAAATCATGCATCATAAAGCCCGGGATCCAGATTCACAGCACATGCTGGTTATGTTGAAAAATAACCCTATCCAACAGGGGATGATGGCACCTTGAGAAATAGTGCAATACAAGTGATGAAACGCCATTCTCTGACAGCTACCCATCTCTCAAACTCTAACGGCCATCTTCCCTTAGGCATCAGTTACATAAGAGCTCTAACAGACTCCTGTTGCCAAAGTAAACCACAATCATTATCAGTGCCTGTTCTTTTCTTATGACAGCGAGCTTAATAGACTAAATGAGAGTGAAGGCAGATAGCGGCGGAATGATGATGAGGCTAGGCTAAGAGTGACAGTGTATGTGAGTGTGTGTGTGTGTGTGTGTGTGTGTGTGTGAGAAGGTAAACAGATAAGTAGGAGCGAGGTGCTCTCTCATCAGCTGTGACAGGGCCTGTGCTCTGCACACACAGCTGCCTCCGACACCTCCTTATCTCCCCACTCACAGGCGTCAGCGGCAGGGGCGGACAGCACCTCAGTCATTCCGAATAACTACACAATCCCCTCCCCTGAGCCAGCGCAAGCCTGTCTCTGTGCTAATATTCAACCAGTGCTCACAGCCCCTAAACGCTTTGCAGCGCAACATCTGCTGCAATAAAGGAGAGAGCGCTTTCTCTCAGGAATGCCTGCAGGCAGTTACGAAGAGCAGTTCCATTTAGTTGGTTCCCCATAACTCCCCGTACCAATGCTCGAATTGTTAATACAGCTCAAAAGTTTGAAATCACTTGCAGATTAACAGAATTAACAGAGTAATTTTGCATAATTTTCCACTTTCCCCAGATGTAGCATATCAGCCATGTTTGTCTAAAGTAGCTAATTAGGTTTAAAGTACTTAACAAACCGCACCCAAAAGTTTTTTTTTGCATAGATAATTCTCAAAACGTCTCTCAGTCCGCTCAGACCACATTCAGGTCTCAACACCTGTTGTCTAAAACAGATACCCTCAGCGTTCATTTTTTGTTCACAGTGGGTCAAACCATGTCTTAAACCACACTGACAAGGCTACACCACCTTAATGAAGAGTTGGATGCAGTTTGAGTGTTAGACTTGTATCTCCAGCGCTAGAATAAAAAGGAAATCTTGGTGGAAAATAAACAGAAAATGGTGTAAATGAGATTTTTACTGTTTTACAAGTGCAACGTTTTGAAAAAATAACGAAGCGTAAAGTGAAATTTAAACTGTCACGGGGGGTGCAGTGAGGAGGCACAGGTGCAGATTTCCATTTCACAGTGGAAGCTTTATTTACAAACAGGCAAACACTAAATGGCACAAGGGCCAAAACTCTCCAGAGGCCAAAAGAAAGGACAGGTATACACCAGGGGGAAGGTGAGGGGAACGTGAGGGGAACGTGAGGGTAGCTGTGAGGGTGGACTGACAACCACAAACTCAACACAGGAACTCTTTATACATACTGTGCACAAACCCAGAACCAATCAACACGTAAACACAATCATTACTCAATCCCCGACTGGCTGAGAACCCTTACTAATAATCCAGCCAGGGAACTCCCACACCCGCGTCCAATATACAAGTCCACATTGTCTATCTGATGGCGGCTTTTAGCGGCCGCTGACCGGGGATGTCACATAAACTAGAGATTGGAAGGGTTTTTTTTTCTTCTGGAAACAGGAAGTTACATTGTAAAAATATAATTGCCTATTCACCATCAAAATATTCTATATAGTTATCTACTTGCCGTTATTTCTTATTATCTGCCTAGAGATTCGATCACTACCCTTGATCACAAAAAATATTTCTAATTCCTATAAAGTCATAAAATGTAGCCCAGGTTTGTTGTGGAGGGACCACAATTCATCAAATTTTAATTTCAATTTCACATTAGAAATGAATGCTGAGCATGATTTTCTGCGAGTAATCGCATTGTTCTATGCAAAATTCAATAATGAATTCAAAAGTAGTGTATTACACACTTTTATTTTAATAGTACTGCTATATGAACAAAATTACATTTGGTTTGCAAACACTTTAAACAAATAAGGTGCTTTTTAACAGCAGCACTCTCTTTACACAGCTGCGGTCAAAATATTTCTTGTAAATCTCAGCTTAAACATTAATGTAATCAAATCAAATATAAAACCAAAGCTATTTGCCACCGCAGGGCATTCACGTTTTATCTAGTTTGTTATGGAAACATTATAATAGGCACTCTCCGAGCAACAGCAAGTTAACATTTATAAATGTATTCTTTTTTTCTAAACAGGTACCAGCAGAAACATTTTTCTTTTTTCAGGGAGCAGCAGAAACAGTCTATGTTCAGTCCCTGTTAGAGTGAGCTTAAGTGGTCGAGCACAAAAAAAGCAACAAACTTTCAAAATCATAGTAATGAAAAAAACCTAAATAATGTGTTAACTTGACCAGCCCTAATAAAAATGTATTAAATCATATTGATAAATGTGTCTGGCAAGTCTGTTTCCATTCTGCTAGTGTTAGTAGGGTTGCTGAAAGTTGTTAAATACTTACCCAATTAAATACTCAATTACTATGCAATCATTCCAGGCATCTAAAGTCTTTTTCCCCTCACTTGTTTACAGCTTTTAGAGGGGTACTGAACATGTACAGTACTTGTGTGATATCACAACCAACATATGCATCTATCTGCAACAAAAATGATTTTATATTCTTACAAACACAGAATCCAAAAAATTTAACAGTAGTGAATCTGCTGAAAGTTACCGGACTAACAGGTTTAGGATCAGGTTAGGGGTCTAGGTTAGGGTTAGTGAATCAAGGTGAATTCACTTCATGTAGCTCAATGTTAAAGATGAGCAATAAAAGCATCTACAGTGGACCATCACAACAAAGTGCTTCCAGAACTGCTGGCAGAGAATTAGATAAAGGTTCATACTAAAAATCTGTAGCCATGGGTGTGAACATGTTCATTTGTTTTTGTGCATGTTAAACAAGTTTTACCTGGCGATCTTGTCACTGCAGGACATGGTGAGGAGTCTTTCTCCCTGCAGAACTCCATCCCAAGTCTGAATGGTGTTGCTGGAGCGCACTGGAATGGTTCCTTCTCCAGACTCAATTTTAGTCCTCAACTGACCCCGGGCTTTTCTGTTTGGGTGTCTGTCTCCCTGGTCTGATGATGGAGGAGAGAGGAGTTAGCCAGAAATTCCATGCAGCAGGCCAATCCATCACCTCTCTGTTTGTAACATCAGTGAACTGGCAAACTCGACAAAGAGCTTCCTCATTAACAATTTCAGTGAACGTGCAGCGCGTGCTGTTCTTCAACAGCATTCCTGACGATGCACGTCGGAGCAATTGTGCGTCACACAATAGGAAGCAGTTGAACACACAATGATTCACACATGACACTCACAGAGCAGAATTAATCAGACACAGAGGGAAGAAAAAAAAGAAACAAAGCAGACTAATTAAAAAGACTGTTGAAATTTGTTTTCCAAACACGGCCAGACAGTTGAATGAAATTCTAATTAAATGAGACTGATCACAAAGGGAAAACATCCTAGGCTTAAATGAATTCAATTATTAAGCTTTGATAATTAATTTCCAAACAAGGGGCTGAATTAATCATTGTGGAAAGCTGTCACCCAGCTAAAAGGAGATGAAAGAGATGTCATGTTCTCATATCTTCTACATCCTGAATACGTCTAACACAACCAGGAGTCCCTCTGGACCCAACACACCTCTAACAGTGGTCACTGACTCCCTAGGCTTTCTTCAGTATGATCAGAGAACCTCTGTTCAGTCTCACTCCTATACATTTCATAGAGTTGTCTGAAAAAGTTTGAATATGCCCAGTAAAAAAATCTTTTTTATTTCCATCAATCCATTTTCTACCCCTTTATCCCACACTCGGGGTTGGGGGGGATCCCAGCTGCTACGGGCGAAGGCGGGGTACACCCTGGACAGTGGCCAGTACATTACAGTCGCCACATACAGAGACAGACAACCATTCACACTCTCAGTCACACCTAGGGGCAATTTAGTGTGCTCAATTGGCCTATCCTAAGCACGCATGTTTTTGGCGGTGGGAGGAAACCGGAGCTCCCGGAGGAAACCCACGCGGTCACGGGGAGAACATGCAAACTCCACACAGAAAGACCCTGCGCCCAACCCGGGAGTCGAACCCAGGACCTTCTTGCTGTGAGGCAACAGCGCTAACCCCTGCGCCACCGTGCCTCCTTTTTTATTTCCTAGGTGAAAATTAGTACATATATTTTACAAGAAAAAAAACTTAAAAGGTATTTTTTGTATCAGCAGAGTTTTCTTCTGAACCTTGGATCAGTTGTACAGTTGTCAACTTTGAGCTGTTTTTGTCACATGATAAATAATTAAGTTAATCCTTTTACAGTTTTAGACAGTGAAGAGACAGCAGTGGACAACAAGATCACATCTTATCATGTTCCTTTGGTAGGCTATCAAACAATGATGATCAAAAGTTACTGGATGTCTATGTCCTTGAGTAGGAAGCTGAAAACGAGAAGCCTTTTTCACTCCGGAATATTTTTAGCCATGTAGGACGGCACAAGATAATTTCAGTGTAAGTGCTTGCACCACTTTCTGTCTCCTTTTCCGATTTCCAGTACAAAAGCTGAAACGGGGGGTAATGTGATGAAATGAACCAATTACATTGCTTGACCTGCAGATGCGGAATAGCTTTCAACATGCTGGGGACCACACCAGGGCCCACCTGAACTAAACCCCAGATCACTGCTTTCTGGAGGACCATGGATAGGCCCTCTAGATGCTCAGAGGTGTGTATATAGGTTTCACGTTGTACCAAATTTTCTGGGCAAACAGACTCAGGTCCAGATAAAGACTCTATTGTGAAAATGCCCTACGTTATAGTATGGTGCACAAGAGTGGGTACTATAATGATGGTTGTAATGCTATCTTACCCTCAACGCCAGCCTCATGGGGGGAGAAGATGCGAGCGTCTCCACACGGTGACGTGCTGATGTACAGGTGAAACTGAACATTGTCTTTCAGCCGGTAGCCATGTTTCTCACACCGCGTGAAAATGGACTTCTGATGCTCCTCTTTGTTGTTACTGTGTGGGAAGGAAAGCATTTTTTTGTTTCAAGCACTTTAAAAAAATGTTACCAAAAACATCTTAAGCATATTCAATGTATACTCAGTGCAGTAAACAGCTGTTCTATGCTGAATGCAGCTCCGATGTACTAAACACAGTCATGGCCCAGCTGCTGGAGCCTCACCTAAGGAAGAACTCCAGCTGCATGTACAGGTATCGGATGAGGGAGCGGCGGGCGATGATCTCAGCGTGGCAGTCATTAAGCGCCAGGCCACGGTCACTCATGTACTCGCCATTGATGCACTTTGTTCCCGTGGAGACACAGATGACTTGGGCCTCTTTTACATCAGTGCCTGAGGACATAGGATTAAGGAGAGTTGAAAATGTGCCTGAAGTGTCTCAGTGTAACCATGTTGAACTAGGATTAGTCTTGTAACAACTAGATATAACCATGTAATAGACACTGATGTCACAAACTGGACTTAGAGGACAATTCACAGCTCATCTAAGCTAGACCTGGACAACATTACAATTTTAAATGTCCTACTGGTAATTGTGTGTTTTAAACAAAAACCGCTGTTGCTGACCGTGCACCTGTTGGCACCCATGAAAGGAGCTTCTGAATCCGAAATCAACCTCTAATTCTCACACATAATTCGGAGACTTTCGCCCAGTGTTTACTGATACGCTTCCATTGTAGAGATTAGGTAGATTCCAAAACCCGCTTCATACTGTTAACCACTGATCGTCAAGCAATGTCACATAAAAGCTACATTCATGAGACCAACTTCAGATGAACCTCATATAGACTTTCAGGAGATGTTGCGTAAAGATCAGCAGCTGCCTAAAGGGAAGTCGTACGAACACAGCCCGAGACACAGTTCCTCAGAGAGAACGGAGAATATCTGGGCTCACGTGTTTGAAGGAGCATGGAGGCACAGCCTACCTGTTGTCATGACAACCCCAGCCAGAACTTTCCGCCGTGCGTGAGGGGATGTGAAGTTGTCTGTGAGCTCGCTGAACTTGTCCACCACAAGACGAGAGACGGCGTCCGCTAGAACCTGAGAGAATACACAGCAGTTTGAATCCACACAGGAAAGTACGAAGAGTTCCACGGTTAACAAGGTCTGGCTTTAAGCACCTTTGGTTGATTGACAAGTGAACTGAACAGAGAAGTAATGTAAACAAACCAAACTGATCTCTGAGCTTTCAGGTGAGCGCTGTCGGTTTCACCTAACACAACTGTGGGCTATCCTTGCTAATTTGCTAACACTTGCTTAGAGCTTGCCAGTGCATTTCTTTCTCCCTGACAGTGTCTTTTATCTTACACTCCATTCTCCTCTGCTAATATGGTGGAAAATTATGCCAGTGAGAAGTCAGTGGTTGAATGGGCACAAATTAGAGACATTAGTCCAACATTGCACCCCCAGTACTTCAGAATCACTCAGCGGTAGACAGCTAATGTGAGCTGGAAAGTCAGGAGAGCGACTTGACTTTCTGTGCAGTAGAAGAGAATGAAACCCTTCAAAACAGAAGGAGCGCTTTCATCATGGAAATCAAGCGCGCTATTACCAGTGCTAAGACTTCCATTCATTTCCCCACTGAGCAACAGGGGGCACCTTTCATCTGAAGGTACATTAAATAAATATTAACAGACTGCACATTCACTGGCCAATTACACACTACCATATCACGCCTCGAGAGCGAGAGGTTGAATTAAACAAACCAGTGACAGGCCGATAAGGCGAGAACAGCTGCACAAAGAGAGTGAGGCCAGACTTGCAAGAGAGATTAAAAAAAAGGGCACAAAATAAATGGCATGTTTTCATTCTGACAGACCGCCATTTCATCGAGCATGACTTCCGTCTGCCTGCATCTGCACACAAACGCATGACTGGTGCAATCAGTCGGCCGATGACAGACGCCTCGTTCTACTAATAGCTTTCATCCTAGCCACCTTCTCGCCATCTACCTAAAACAAATTTACCCACGCGTCCCGGCCGCTGCACAAAGCTAGACTGACAGCATGTTAAATCCTGTGGTTTGGGCAGGGTGGTGGAGGGGTGGGGGGTGTTCTGCTAATAGAGCGCCGTGTTTTCGGCTCTGAGCCTGTCAGGCACGTGAGCGGTCCACGAGGCATCAGTGCCAGAAAGGGAACCTGACAGCGCTGCTCTTCAGCAGACAGGCAGCAGCCAGACTACAGCTAAACGCTCTTGTTTTGACACGGTTCAGAGGGAGATGTTAATTAAGATTGGGTCGGCCTGGGTCCCTGGCCTTATCTGAAAGCAGGATTAACAAAAGGTTTAGGAAAGGTGTAAATAGCTGTTTTTCCCTCCACAAACACATGGGACACCGCTTCTCTAAACCACCTGCTCCGTTTCATCGCCTTTTTATCATCCATCTTCCTTTTCAATTAGGCTTCAGGCCTTAATGAAGATGGGCATTCAGTTATGCCATTGTGTTTAAGAATCAATCACAAAGCCTTTGATAAAGAACTTATCTTTGACAAGTCTCACAAGAGTTCAGCACCATTAATCAAATACTATGGAGCAGCTGAGAGACTGATTCCTCATTTCTTTGGATCAGTTAGCTAATCTTTAGACGTCCGATACGGCTACGCCCTATCTAACCGTCTGATCGGGGAGGTGGAGAGGGATAAAATAAAACTGTTCACAAGGTTAGATTCAGTTCAACAGGAAAGTGTTATCGTACTGGAAAGTTCCAGGAAAAAAAGTTTTGTGAACCTAAAACTTCATTCAATTTAAAAAATGTATTCAAATTTCAAAATCAGACTGCATTAGTATTGTTGAGTCTGTTTTCCCCCAGGCTATGAATAACCTTTTCTAACCAGAACGTAGCTGGTACATACCTATAAATAAGTAATGCATCTCTCAGTAAATCTGTAGATAGTAAGTACAAGAGAGGTAGCAGGGGTTGAAATATATA
>JBBIGA010000002.1:21363758-21377741 GCA_037576975.1 Alestes dentex
ATATGCGTGCGTGTGTGTGCATATGTGTGTGAGAGAGAGCGCCTTGTTTTTTAATGGTTTTCCTATGGGTCAGGACATTTTGGTGCTGAAAATCTAGAAAAACAAGCACACACACACACACACACACACACACACACAGACCCATCAAAGAGGCACAGAACAGGGTCTGCTCCCATTTAACAGCAGCGGATACGGAAGGGGTGTTGAAATGGTATCTATGCAGGCTGCTTGGGGTGTGCTGAGAATGAAGGGAGAAAATAAACTGCAATTAGCCCCTGAATTACACGACCTCCCTCAATTCCAGCAGCCTGAGCAGACCAGGCTGTGAGTAGAGCCATATGGATGGTGTGTGTATGTGGGTGGGTGTGTTTGTGCAGTGTGGACGCACCGCTGAGCTGGCTTTGACTGCGTGCCACCCGCAGGCCAGGCAGGAAAACAATACTCAGCTATGTTCTCTGGAAACTACAGGCTCTGGTGCAGACTGATGAGCGAGGACCAGCCCAACAGCCCCACCGGCCAACCTGGAACATCTGCAGCACCTACTGCAAGGCAGGACTTCAACACAGCCTTAGAGCCACTGTGCTCTTAGGAAAACTGGAGCACAGCACTCAGAGCAGTAAACAGAGGTAAGGGTCATTAGCCCCAACCAATAAAACAATAACAAAACATACATCTATACATACATATATACATATGTATACATACATTCATACATACATATATAATACAATATATAAACAAAACATATTGATACAATATATAAGCAACATACACTGTTGCACAAATTCTCTCATTTCATTAATTTCAGATACTGAGACACACTCTTCCTACAGTTTTGAATTTGTTTTCTAAGTTTGTTTTATGAAAAGGAGAATTGTAATTTATATTAATATATTCAGATGTCATTAGGCAGACATTCCACACTGTGTTCAGACCGATAAGCATACATTACAGAGGCACTAGTATCAGTAAAATAAATAATAGCAAATTGTTTTATTAAATTAAACATCATGTAGCACAACTAAAATAACCAATTTGTTTATATAATATAACATTAATATTGAAGATTATATACACACATTATATATAAGATTTTTGCCCCATGCACATTGTCAATTTTAGCTTGAGCCATGCAAAGCCACTTCCTCCCTCACTGCCCCTGCTGTGTTCGATGTCCATTGAAAATCTTCATAGTGGACGCGTGCCGGTTTCTCTGCCTTTCCCCGAGAGCTAAAAAAATCCTGGGCAATCGCTCCTCTGCAGTCACCTGCGCCTGACAGATTGGGGTTGTTTGTTTGTGATGCTGTGCTGTTCTCCACTCCCCAGGGCCTGCTATCTGGGGCTGCTCTCTGAGGAGATAAGTGGGTGGTGCAGTAAAGGCCAGCTGGCCAGCACAGCTGGAGCCCATGAGGCCCACCAGGTAACATGTGCAGCACTGGGGCTGAGGGCAGGTACCCGCCTCACCACCTGGGCACTGATGAGACCCTCAGGGAGCAGCCACAAGAGCACACTCTACAGACCAGGACAGAAGCAGTTTCCACTCCGTAATCATCAGGAAGGGACGTAAGAAGATGCATGTGTTGGAGTTACATCATAAATTGGGTGTTAGTTAATTAGGTGTGCTATATTTTGCCACACTGATGCTGCAGATATCATGTCCTGATTGGGTTTTATGTGCATAGTGACCAGTCAAATCAAGACATTCAAAAAGACTGCACCATTGTTTACTACATACTGTAAGGCACACAGCCACTGCAGCACATATATGATCATGATATGGGTATTTCATGGACATTATACAGTGTGTGTGTGTGTGTGTGTGTGTGTGTGTGTGTGTGTGTGTGTGTGTGTGTGTGTTTGTGTGTGTACAGCTGCAGGACCTGCATTGTGAGCACGCTTCTTCTACGGGACAGGTTCCACAGTCTTTTGAAGAACATCTTGTAACAATATTGACACAAATATTTGATCTGCCAAAAAATAAATAAATAAATAAAACAGAGTATCAGAATTCAAAGGTGTCTCAACAATATGCTCCTCAGGATCTTCCAAGGGTCACTCATTTCATCACTGTCACTGAAAAATGCCGAGCATCTATATGCATCCTATTCATCTTGCTTATAGCAAACCTTTTATTAAATTACTGTTTGGCACAAAGAAATGCCACTTTGCAGCCTTTTTCCAATCTATGCAGTATATCATGAGAATCTGTAAAATCAGGACAATTTTAAAGCATACACGATTGAATCTCAACCTCAGAATCGCAAAAGTTATCCATGGAAACTTGATAACTACCATTGCTCTGGAACTAACCAGACTAGTTTCCCTACTCCGAACAAGATCACTTACAAAACACAATCTCAGCCCTCTCCACCCCTGCTGGAGAACAACTGGAGAACAATGCTGCTGCACTCTTTCCCACGCTTGGGCCAATCACTGCCTGGATACTGTTACACCACTCACTCTAAGTAGGCCAGGAGAGAGAGAGAGAAAGAGAAAAAGAGGTATAGCAGGAGAGCGGGAACAGTTTCACAAGACAGAGTTAGTTTCGTGACTTTATAAAGTGACCATCAGTAAGCAGGTAATATTTGAGTGGCAGATCGTCTTCATTGCTGGGCTAAAAACAGTCCACAAACCAAAGCTATGCAGCCAATAGTGACCGCTGACCACTGACAAAGTATAAGAGAATGACAGACTGTGCAGCTTGAATAACTATAAATCTCTAAAATGGACCCACAGGGTACATGGACAATAAATGGACATTGTTTAAAAACATTAGCAACAATGCTGTGCGTAACACACACCCACGCCAAATGATACCTGCACACTGGTGGTCCTGCGAGAGCCCCAGGCAAAGAAGACTAACAAGTGATGCAATGACAGACGGACTACAGTCGGTAACTTTAAACTACAAAAGTGCACCTATCTGGTGAGAATCCAATAAAAGTGAAGCTAATAAAATAACCAATAAATGTAGTGAATCTACACTTAGTAAAGTGTCTTGTCTGAGTATCAATATCAAACGGAATCAGAGGACCATCAGTGCAAAAAAAGTGCTAAGCTTGTTGTGACACTTTAGATGAATTCATAATGATGAAGTACGTGCTCTTCCCTCTGAGTGAACTCCACTGTTTCTTTGAGTCTGTGGTGATGGAGCTGTTGCTCTGCCATGCCTTCCATCTCTCCATCAGTGGGTACAATCCAAACCAAACAGTGTCGCTTCCGCTGGCCATGGAGCAGAAGCTCGCTCTGCATTCCCTAGCAGCAGCAGTAGGTATGTGTGCGGAGTGGTCAGGGGCTGCAGGCCAGGCCCTGAAAGAATGAGAGCCTTCTCTGTCCCGTCTGCTCGAGTTTTACTCACTCAGCTGAACAGTACTTTCCTCCATGGCCAACGTCAACAGCCAGCCTCTCCCTTATCTCCCCGCACCGCACAAACATCTGGCCAGCCGTCCGCATCAGGCCAGGCAGTCGCGGAGGCCAAGTCTGTGGGCCTGTCTGAATGTGTATCAGGCAAAGTAGGCGGTCAGTCAGAGTTCATCTGAGCCGCTGTATATCATTACAAAGCAATTACGCTCAGAGAAAACCTCATTAACCGCACCTGTAACGCGGTGACCCAGGCAGGCCGCTGGAAACAGCCGGAGGTGCTAAATTGCCGCGTATGGATCTCCACAGGGACCTCTGGCCTCGCTGTAAATCGGCCCACAGATCAGAGTCCTGGCACTTGCAATATGACTGTCAGGAAGTCTGGCTGAGATACTTTCGCATTTAGCGTTTAGCATTTGGCGTGACTAAGGAAGCCTGGGTGCGTTCACATTGTGGCAATATTTATTCACAGACGTGCTGTTTACCTTCTGAACCCCAAGTGTATGCGTATTTGTATTGGTGGAGCATGGCGAGAGTTTCAGCATCGCCTGAGCACACACTGCGTCCCCATTAGCACCCTCACCCCCAAGCTGTCATTCAGCACATAAACTCACATTCATGTTCTACACTTTGCCCTTCCATCCAGCCTTTCCTTCTCTCCAAAGCCGTTAAAATATTCACAAGCACACTGAGCCCGCAGAAGGCAGACGGACTGTTTTCTTCTTTGAGCATTTGTTGTTTTGGTCCAACTTCAAAAAAAGCCCCAAAAAATGGCTGCACTAAGCCAACGGGACAGGATTGCATAAGACAGCGATATTTCTGTGCTACGTGGCCGAGCGTCTGCTGCTCTGTGGCTAAGAGCGTCCACACATGGCCTTTTAATACTGCTTGTGACAGGCTGGAGGTGGAAGTCACGCACGGAAAGAGCCTATGACGGTCTGATAAAAAGCAAAGGACACGAGTGCATAACAAATTAATCCACATTGACACCGACTTGCTGACTCATTATGTTGTGAATGTCGCAGTACTTTACAAACCATGTTTTCAAGGTCAAAGTGTTTTGTACAGTACTGTACAAAGTGCTTAGGTCCCTGAGAATATTACATTTAAAAGCTGTTTAGCTGGTTAGTATTCTCCAAATACACAAATATTACAATGAACGCCATTTAATATTAGTGTTCTATTGTAATCATACTAGAATTAATACCACTACATACAACAAATGTATGTTATCAATGTTCACTTCACCATTTCCAGAACTCTCCTTATAGAAGTCCATTATCACCTGTAGTTGCCATTAAAAACCTGGTTCAGCTCAATCAGTCCGTCATTAAATTAAGTCAGGAGCTGCTGATGGAGTTTTTATAAATCCAAACAACGGCTGGACATGTCAAGGAGAAATCTGGAACCGAACCTGTGTTCTTCTCACCAGCTCACAAAATATCAATTACTTTTTAACAAACAAAACAATCATGATACTTTTTACAGCTTTCTTGTTTCTTTGCATTTATTCTAAGATTAGTTTGTGTTATACTGGCACAAAGACACTTACTGTTGAAATAAATGGTTTTTGGATTTGAACAGTATTGTTTATATCTCACTCACCACACAAAACAACCTTTTTTCATACCATTTGCTACAGCTGGTACTTTATGTCATACTGATTGGTGTAATGTGGGTAACATTACTGACTTCCAAGCAGGAAAAAGAGGTTCAATTCCTAACCATGGGTGATACACTACACCAGCAGGAACCCTTAGGCAAGACTCCTAACACTACATGCACCTACATTTGTGATTTACAAATAATTGTATGTCATATTATTTAAAAGCATTGAGCAAATGATGTAAATGCAATGACAAATCGACAAAAGAAAAAATGCTCTAAAATTACTTGGAAGAAAACTTGAAAACATGGTTCAGTCTCAAATAGCAAAAGATCTGCCTCTGCGAACGTGACCACAAACACTATATGAGGGGGGAAATCGATCAATACCAAAAGCTTTACTGTCAACAGGCAAAATCTCACCAAGGCCTGAGCTTTGTTCACAGGGATCTCATCTGTAGAACAGATACAGTCTATACAGCTCTGCACATTCTCTATGCAAGACATTATCAACAGATTGGCAGAATAATCAATTTCAGAGACATGCTCCATCATCTCTCTTTAAACACATCATCATTCCTGTAAGAGGCTCTAATCAATTCAGTCGGGCCTCTCCGGGGGGTCAGCCATGCAGAACAGCGGCAGCTGTGGCGGGGTAATTTGGAGCCCCGGCGGCACTCTCCAATGGGGCACAAGGCATTGTGGGTAGATTTTCAATGGCCTTCAATGACAAGCGGATCGTGTGAATAGGAAACACGTTCTAGGCTCGTAGCAGTGATGGGTATTGAACAGAAGCTATTTTCAGACTTTGTGCAGTCGTGTAACACGAAGAAAAGTTCCACTCAGCCCGTTAAGCGGCTTTTAGCACTGCATATTCCTGCATGTAATACCTGCCTCACATCGCGATTTGCAAGTGTTTTAAAATGACTCCTTAAAATGACACATTACCAGTCTTCCACCCTATTTCACAAACGTCCTGTGGCCACATGCATAAAACATAAAAGAAGTTTTCAGTTAAGCATTGCTTTACCTTCACTGAGCTGTGTTAAATCTCATTAAGGAAATGTTTCATTGGAAAGTAAAAAAAAAAAAAAAAAAAAAAACCTAACAGTACACATAATTTCAGACTGAATGCATTTACATTTAAATTTTGCACTTAATTTTTCTGCGAGTTCCAAACATGAAATTCACACTCACAGCTTAAAATGCATCCCTTTAGCCTTTGACTTAGAATAAATATTTAATGGCTTTAGACACTTAACTTTCCATCTTAATTAGGGCTGTCCACAATGAATCAAATCCGTTCTGATGCTCAGTTGCCCATCGTAGGCACTGCCAGCAATGGGCAAGAGTCAGTATGGGCACTCTGACTGGTCTGTGGCAACACAGCCCCATATGCATCAAGCTGCAATTCACTGATGTTTTCTGATGCATTTACAGATGCTTTTATCCAAAGTGACTTCCATTCCATAACTACAGGGGACAGTCTCCCTGGAGCAACTTGGTTAAGGGTCTTGCTCAGGAACCCAGTGGTGGTGTGCTGAATGTTGGATCCGAACCCATGACCTCTTGGTCCAGAGGCAAGTATCCCACACACTAGGCCATCACCACCCACAAGGATTTACACTGAGGCAAGGGTGCAGTAACACACAGTTACACATTATGTCAGTGACACTGTTTTTGCAGAGGATGGCTACCTTTCAATTATAGTCAGTTTTTATAGCAATCTGTGCTACAGTAGCTCTTCTGTGGGATCAGACCAGATGGGCTAGCCTTTCCTCCAAATGACCATCAGAGAAACTTGGGCATCCACTAGTCTGTCACCAGTTCACCAGTTATCCTTCCTTTGATCACTTTTGGTAGGTTCTGGAGATGTTCTAACTCATTCAGTGATTGCAATTTGGCCCTTGTCAGAATTGCTCAGATGCTTAATCTTGGCCATTTTTCCAGCTTCCAACACATCAGCTTTAAAAACTGACTGTTTATTTGTTGTTTAATGTACCCGCAGGTGCAGTTGTGATGAGATAATCAGTGTTAATGTGTTGTGGCTTAAAAGTTGTGGCTAATCACTGCAGCTTATTTATAACTGTTTTTTTGTGGGAAAGTGGTGGCTGGGCCTTTGATCAGGCCTGATGGTCAAACAAGAATCATTAAGACCAGGATAACCTTCATTTTAAGCACACAAAGAGTCAGGAAAACACTTTGCCCTGAAAACATAAACAGACGGGAAACTCCACCTCTCTCTGTTTGACTTCACTGCCATCACACACACATACACAGACTCAGAGTCACCATCAGTCCAACACCACAAGCTCGTCCATCTCTGCTTCCAGAAGGGAAAAAACAAACTGTCTCCTCTCACACCATTACACACACACACACACACACACACACACACACACACACACACACACACACACACACACACACACACACACACACATCTGACAGTCTCCCTCCGCCCAGCCAGCTTCGAATAACCCTCCAGGCATCAGCAGCAACAAAGCTGGGCATGTGGGCTCCAGCTCTGTGCATCACGCACATGGACAGAACGGGGTTAGATTGAGCTGCAGCAGCGAGAAGAGAACCCAGCTGTCCCTCAGAGGAAGAGAAGCAGGGTCTTGAAATCGTAGCTACAAGGCAGTGTTATGGTCAGCTGACTGTTAAAACGAGTAGCGCCTGTTCGACACAGCCTAGGCCTGGTGCTGAGATCGCAGAACACATTTTGCGAATAATTTAATTTACATGATTTCCCCCCCCCAACCCAAATGCAGCCGATCAGCCAGGGCAGGTTTGCTTCTTTAGTACTGCTGTAAGGTTAATGCAGCTGGAAGCTTATATCACACCAATTAGCATCACACAAACTGCATGCCAACTCTAAGTCATCACACACTTACCTCAAACTACATCACGATGTTAAGTAATCTCAAACAGTTTTCCTCTGTTTTATTCAGGAACAGACAGTACTTATGGACAGTTATCCACAACAAGCTGACCATCTAACACCTGATCTAGGCTTCTGATACCACAGACTGAGACAACCTGCTTCTGAATGAGCGAATGGGTGAAAAAAAGAGATTCATTACATCCAAAACCCAATTCGAGTAGAGACCTTTATCAGGCAAATACAGGGAGGATATCATATGTGGGAGTAAAAACTCGAAGCTCAGTGACTTGTAAAGGAAAAGTAACAGCAGGAGCTAGAGAGTGTTACCCCAGTGTATTTATTGCAGCAAGCTCGGGCCTCCACATTATCAATAAAAGCGCATTAATTGTTAATAACAGTTCATAAAAAATGAATGGCATGGGTGTTTGAAATACTCCTTCATGAAAGGGGGAAAAAGCAGATGCTTGGGGCATTTCTCTCCTCTCCTTCTCCAGCTACGCAGTCAGACCCAGCGAGCCGGCCGTATGCACGGACGCTGAAGTAATGAATCATAAATGTGTTCCACAGTCCACTATAGCCGAGCATAAACACAAGAAAAGATAAACAAAGAGTGGAAGAAGAACAGTAGCATGGTTTGGACAAGACCATTATTTGACATAAATAGACAGTGAGGTCATGTTCCTCTTGTTTATTGGTCAGCGGTGCATGTGGCCAGCACGCCCTGAGGGAGGTTAGCGCAGTGCAAGCGTTAGCGGCTAATCCTCTTAACAGGGAGCTGTGCAGTTGACGCCTCCAGCCCTGCTCCCTTCACCTGCCTCGTCTACAGAGGGGGAGCGCGCCCACTAGTGCAGTACACGCAGCTCCTGCAGGACAAGAAACACATGCACACACAGTGGAGGGAAAAAATAGCCTGTATAACTAGCATGCAAGAAGAAAACAAGAGAAGAGTGTGTGTGCATGCATGTGTGAGTGTACATGGACTGGAAACCTGGGCTCCATACATTGACTTCATTAGGGGTTGCATGTTCATCGGGACAGCATAAAGAATAACAGCTGTAGGGGAAATTACAGTGGCATGAGAGAAATACACTACTTTGTTAGTGAGCCCTGTACAGAAGCAGGCCAGCCAACACTACTGTTACTCGGTTGCTTTAGAGTTTGCTACTGAAGCGGTTTGTTTCCAGTAGCGTTGCACAAAGTTCAACTATATGAAGCATATGAACTTCAGAATTAAAGTTGCACCAAGTATCTAAAATCCAGTACTTTTTAAAATGTAAATATGTCAATACCAGGTTGACACTGTATTTGACCTCTGTACTGGTTATGAATGTATTTAATTAAAAAGCAAAACATACATGCTAACTGATTCAACCAATAAAGATTGTGGTTCAGACAGTGATGAGTGTATTTCTGCTCTAGTATCATTGGGTATCTCTATCTTACCTGGAACATAACAGTTGTAGGGTGGGCCAGTGTAATGCAGGGTAAAGTATGGCTGCAAATAACAGTGATTTCCATAGTGGATTAATCGGTGCACCATAGTTTACACCACACACAAGGGTGTCTTCAAACAAATTACAAAAGATAATTCCTTCTTTTGCAGTAGAAAAGACTTTTAAAAAGGTCTTCTGCACCGCCCCTCAAAAACAGTTTTACTCTGGCAAAAGATGCAGAAACAGTCAATGACCAAACCACAAGGCACTGTGATACCACACAAGAGGACAGGCTTTTCAGTCAACATGTTTGTCAAACTCATATGCACAAAACCCACCAGCTACTGAACAGTACTATGTTTTCTCCTAAATCTATAGTACCACCCAAAGCGGCCTGATTTTCGCAACACCCTGGCAAAGAAAACAGAAAGCCAAAGTCCAGTGGGATTGCTACTCAGGACAACTTTTTTATTTTTATTGGCTTGAGCCATGAACTAATATGTTTATAATATGTCTAAGGGACTTTCTGTGTCTGAGCCAGCACGTTTGGCCGTCTAAAGGAAATACATACAAGGCAGAAAAGGCAAAACGTCCACTGAAATTACTGAACTGCTGAACAGTTGGACGACAGAACTGATAGTATACAAAGCAGATTATCTATAACTGTACAGCAGTTGCAGGGTGTGGCAGTGGAACATTTACATTTACAGTGTTCAGATACCACTGCAGTTCTCTCTGTCTGTCTCTCTCTGTCTCTCTCACACACACACACACACACACACACACACACACACACACAAACAAGCCCTTGGTGCACATGGTTATCACTCCCTGCTTCCTAATAAATTTCCCTTTCATGCGTTCTCACCGGAGGCCTCCTGGGTTTTACTTGCTGCATTTGAAACAGTAACAGCCAAGTGTGATTCTTCACTACATTTGTAGGGATTATAAAGAAGGGGAGAAATCTAGTCGGTTCTCATACAGCCAATAAATCTGCTCCTAGCTCTGTCTGTAACTTCATGCAAGTTGGCTTATGCATATTCATATGATTCGCAGTCATTAGACCATATTGTATATTCCACGCACACAACAAGAACATACTGCTAGTTACAAGCATCAACCGCAGTGCCTGAAAACATGCTACATGGGTAGCTGTTCCATTGGTGCTAGCAGAGTGGCAACCAGTTTCATTACACACCCCTTCACCACCAGTAGCAAAGCTTAAGGATCTCATTACACATTACATCCTTTTTCTTTAAGCTTTCCATTAAGTGCAGCTTCTTGGGGGGAGGAGAAAGGGGCATATGCTACAAGCAAGGAGGGAGATGGAGAAACACGCTGAATGTGTAAATGTTAGCCTGATGTTGATAAGCTGCTGGAGCTCTGTTATTAGCACTATGTGTTCCCATGGTGTGTAGGAGGTGGTGTTTACAAAAAAAAAAAAAAGAGGCTATTCTCAGACACGTCTCACACTGCCAGTGAAAACAGCCTGGCAGTCTGGGACTGGCTTCTTCTTCTCTTTTTTTATTTTTTTAACTCTGTCAATTAGCGTGCAAGGAGGAGACGGAGTGTGACACAGCAACGTCAGCACACAGGCTGCTGCCGGAAAAGCTCTCTCTCCGAGACAAGGCCGAAAAAAAGTGTGTCCTATGGCATTCCAGATGGGTTTTGGGTTTTTTTTTGGTGAATTTGATTTTAATGCAGAAGGTCAAGGGCATAAGTTCCTCTTGGGAGTTAACCTCTGCTATACAAGCACATATATCGCTTTCAGGACAAAACCTCATATCTCCAAAAAAGTAACTGTCCAATAGAAGGAAAAACTTTCGTAACTGTCAGTGCAAGTTAATGCAAAACTATTTTACTTGAAGTCAGTTTGAAGCATATGAACTGGTATGATTGTTGTGACATTTCGACACGGTATAAACAACGACTGGTATTTTCAAAGCATGTGGGGGAAAAAAAATGAAAAAAGGGTTTTGTTTCGACAGTGGGTCCCTCCGCAGGGATCTCGAGCTTGAAGACGTCGCTGTCTAGCCTGCTAATACAGAGCCCACTGTCTAATGTGGTCAGTGTGAATTACCACTCGAATTCTATTAAATGCTTGGAATGTCTCTAATGGCCATGGCCTCTATAGGAAGCAATAGATGTTAGTGGTGTAAAAGTAGAGATAATGCATTTTCTTTTCAGACACTTACACCAACCGGCTTGATATCTGACATTCTTCTTTGGAAAAAAAAGAAAGATATAAAACCTTCAGGAAGCCAGCAACCCAACAGCATGCCTTACATACAACAAAAGCTTAAAAATAAAATAATCCAGAATATACCTAACTATACCTTGCTAGATAGTTAGCTCGATTATATGTAAACATTTGGCTAATTGTGACTACTAAATGTTATAACGCATCCTACTCTGCTTTGTTTTCTGTTATGTTGGGCAAAATAAACCAAGTCAATCTGTGACATTTGTTAGAGAATCTGATAGGATTTGTGCCTTTTCCCATCAAATATCCCGTCCAGGATTTTCTGCTGGTATCAGCCTATTAACAATACTGGGGAGTTCGATAAGCAGGATGTTGTGTTACCAAACCCCCAACCCACCAATGCCAAAACTGTTTTTGTGCATGTCTTCTTTAAGTTTGACACTCATGTATACAAGTACAAAACTCGGGATGCAGTGATATAGTATTCGTGATACAGTGCCTTCAATAAGCCAGTGCAGAGAACCGTATAGACCTGGGTATTGACATGCTGGCTGCGAGTGTGGCACCACACACCCTATGGGCCTGCCCTGTGGCAATTATCCAATTGGCCTGTCCTACATTCCTTTCCTACTAATACGAACCCAATCAACCAGATCTTAAAACATCAATGAGTGCTCTATGGAAGCTCAGCCGGGGGACCTGATCCATCATTATACATGCTTGGGCTTCCTCGCGGTCTATGGGCCTGGGCTTAGGCTTTCCACGCTTGTCTTGACTTGGCCTGATCGCCTTTTTATCCCCATGAAAGAACCCAGATTAGAAGAAGGTACTACAAAGGAGATGTTGTTTGGAATAATCACAGGAACAATAAGGGTAATTTGCTTCCATCAGCCACTTAGCCCGTTTGGAATTAAGCTTGACGTCCGGTGGGAGGAAAATAATCTTCTATTAAAATGATTTGACATGCCCCGGTCCCCCCGCCCCACTGATCCCTGCTATTTAAGTCGGCATTTTTGGAGGGTTACGTAAAATGCCCAATTACGTGGACCCTGTTTGTCTTGAACTATGTATAACAGAACATAACAGGGCGCGCTTGTTTTCCTTTTGACAGTTATTATGTCAAGCACTGCAGCGCAGGGTAAGGGGGACAGAAGTGGGCAAAGGCAAGACGTCTAGTTAGCACGCAGTGTCCCCAGCTGGACAGGACTGACCCAGCTGAAGCGCTGAGCAGGCCTGAGCATTAGCTCTCCTGGTGAGAGCGAGAGGCATGATTCTGCAGAAGAGTGTGAAAGTGCTTTCCTTGCATTGCCTCCTCCACTTGCCCAGCCTGCGAGGAAGAAAAAGTGCTTTGTGGCCTCCTGTGTCTGCTGGCTCCACACTAACACTCCCCAGCTTTCCTGAGGGCCTCTCTATAACCCTCAGTATCACTTACTGAAGCAGCCGTGAAGCAAGTTTGGATTTGATGGCTCAGCAGTGCCTCTTGTTCAAAAAGACACCAGTCCATTCTTAGCAGTCTCAAGAGAAGCAATCTCTCCTACATACTGGCACTCATTACAACCAAGCAAGCCAAAGCTGACCTTACATCAACCTTATGCCAAGTTAAATAAATAAAGGCTGCTATTTTCAGCTGTGTATGTTTATCAGTCCCTCAATCGATGGTCATTAAAGAAAGAGGTGGAGTTGGTTCTTCATCCACATCTACACGTGGTGCTGAAGTGGGACCGAGCCAACACATTATACAAACAGTCAGAACAGATCCAGAAGCCTTGCTGAATCCCCAGTTTCTTTATGTCAAGATATCTGAGTCATATGGATGCTGTGTGGTTACAAAAGATGCTCACAGGTTGCGTCATGCAAGTCTGAGTCAGGTCTTGAGTCTACATCGAGCCTCAAGCCCTAAGTAGAGAATTTTAGAGCCTCATTGCATTAAACAAATTAACCTGACATCCAATGACTAGCCTACAGTACAGAAAAACCTTCACTCTGAGGAACAGAGACAAAAAGCTACATGGAGAAAATGTGCCATTCAAAGGAACAAAGCAAAAACCTGACACAACTGATAAGTCTGTAGTTTGCATTCTAAGACTGCTAGCTAGATAGCGTAATAACTAATTCAGATGGATCAAGGAAATCCGTTAATTTCGGCAATTTAGCCATACCCTTAGCAAAAAGTAGTTTATTCAAGTGTACTACGAGTACACTTATTTTATACTAAAACTGAGGCGGTATACTTGAAGTTTACTTTTTATATACTATATTTTATTTACTTAAGAATAATATACTTGACTTATACGGATAAGTATAAAGAAAGTCTATAAAGTATACATATGTAAACTTAAAATGACCTTAAAGTATACTTAAAGTATACTTTTATAAACATAAAAATGTTCCAATTTAGTCCAAAGAAGTATTAAATTTGTATACTTTCTAGTACACTACAAGTACATGGTCCGTATACTTGCTATACTTATACGCAAGTATACTTAATAAAATGA